>JBBPUM010000187.1:0-24571 GCA_038094695.1 Chiua aff. virens
AGATGACAGGGACAAGGACAGAGGGGCATGGATTAGCATCCTTCTGGAAGCCCATTCACAGTTGGAGCACTTACTGCCTATGAGTGAGAGGACAGGGACAAGGACAGAGGGGCATGGATCAGTGTCTTTCTGGAAGCCCATTTACAGTTGGAACACTTACTCCCTGACAGGGACAAGGACAGAGGGGCATGAATCACCATCTTTCTGGAAGCCCATTCACAGTTGGAGCACTTACATCCTATGAGTGAGAGCATAGGGACAAGGACAGAGGGGCATGGATCAGTATCCCTCTGGAAGCCCACTCATAGTTGGAGCACTTACACTCTATAAATCAGAGGACAGGGACAACAACAGAGGGGCATGGATCAGTATCCTTCTGGAAGCCCATTCACAGTTGGAGCACTTACTCTCTATGAGTGAGAGGACAGGAACAAGGACAGAGGGACATGGATTATCATCCTTCTGGAAGCCCATTCACAGTTGAAGCACTTACTCTCTATGAGTGAGAGGGCAGGAACAAGCACAGAGAGGCATGGATCAGCATTCTTCTGGAAGCCCATTTACAGTTGGAGTACTTACAAACTATAAGTGAGAGAACAGGGACAAGGACAGAGGAGCATGGATCAGCATCCTTTTGGAAGCCCATTCATGGTTGGAGCACTTACATCCTATGAGTGAGAGGACAGGGACAAGAACAGAGGGGCATGGATCAGCATCCATTTGGAAGCCCATTCACAGTTGGAGCACTTACAAACTATGAGTGAGAGAACAGAGACAAGAACAGAGGGGCATGGATCAGCATCCTTCTAGAAGCCCATTCATGGTTGGAGCACTTACATCCTATGAGTGAGAGGACAGGGACAAGAACAGAGGGGTATAGATCAGCATCCTTCTGGAAGCCCATTCACAGTTGGAGCACTTACAAACTATGAGTGAGAGGACAGGGACAAGGACAGAGGGGCATGGATTAGTATCCTTCTGGAAGCCCATTCACTGTTGGAGCACTTACATACTATGAGTGAGGGACAAGGACAGAGGGGCATGGATCAGCATCCTTCTGAAAGCCCACTTATGGTTGGAGCACTTACTGTCTATAAGTGAGAGAACAGGGACAAGGACAGAGGGGCATGGATCAGTATCTTTCTGGAAGCCCATTTACAGTTGGAGCACTTACTCTCTATGAGTGAGAGGAGAGGGCCAAGAACAGAGGGATATGAATCAGCATCCTTCTGGCAGCCCATTCACAGTTGGAGCACTTACTGCCTATGAGTGAGAGGACAGGGACAATGACAGAGGGACATGGATCAGCATTCTTCTGGAAGCCCATTCACAGTTGGAGCACTTACTCCCTATGAGTGAGAGGACAGGAACAAGTACAGAGGGGCATGGATCAACATCCTTCTGGAAGCCCATTCACAGTTGAAGCACTTACATTCTATGAGTGAGAGGACAGGGACAAGGACAGAGGGGCATGGATTAGCCTCCTTCTGGAAGCTCATTCACAGTTGGAGCACTTACTCCCTATGAGTGAGAGGACAGGAACAAGTACAGAGGGGCATGGATCAACATCCTTCTGGAAGCCCATTCACAGTTGAAGCACTTACATTCTATGAGTGAGAGGACAGGGACAAGGACAGAGGGGCATGGATTAGCCTCCTTCTGGAAGCTCATTCACAGTTGGAGCACTTACTCCCTATGAGTGAGAGGACAGGGACAAGGACAGAGGGGCATGAATCAACATCTTTCTGAAAGTCCATTTATGATCAAAGTACCTGCTCACCTTCACATGTGGAAACCATGCTGCAATTGCTTGCATCAAATTCTCTTCAGACCCTATCAATGTACAGTACTTCTTGTGCACAGCCCTGGTGAAGGGTATTAGGACCCTACAAGATATTTTAATTGATATAAGAATACTCTCATACTGTGTTTGCCAATTACCTCCATAATGCATATTCAATGCAAAGCATAACATTTGACTGTTGTGTTGTCACAAGTAGCATTTGTAATCCCTCTTCATTCAAGGCTACCACAGTCCTTTCAATCAGTTGTTGGCACCCTTCATTTGACTTGTGCAGATCTTTACACATGAGATTAGTTTACACACCTCATTCATTCTTTGGTACACACCTTTCAATTGAACACACAATTTTGGTGGATACTTCCTCCTTTGTAAGAACTCCCATCCAGGATTCTTTTTCAGCATACTGTCCACATTAAGCCATCCAATTACCATCCTTTCCAACAATGGTAGCTCTTTTTCTACAGCTGTCAAAGCAGCAAGGCCATGTATCAGAAGTGCATCACACTTGGTCAAAACAAGCACAACTGGCACTGTGAACAAGTACCAGGCATGAGAACAGCAGCATCCAATGTACCTGACCAATACATACCACTCCCTGTATCACATTCATCAAAGAACTTTTCCTCAGCAGCCAACACAGCCCGGTGGTATTGATCCATGGGAATGCAGTACCTATTCAATAATCTGTCACTGTGATGGTCTAAATGCCAACATCTACCCTGTTACCAAATTGCATGAATCCGCTGCTTGAGGTGTCTTGTCTTCGCACGTTCTGAAACAAATTGCTTCATCTTCTCAAATTCTTCTATACTGCCAGCTTCAAATCCCTGGGAGTCATGAAAGACGAAATTCGGGTTGCTCCGAAAGACAAGTTCATTCTCGATATCGTGTAATCCACGCTAGAGATATGTTAACTAGATGATACTGACAACGATATCAGTAGCTATGGAACTCACGTCAATAGACTCTTGGATGATCCTTGACGGATCGACCTGATCGAAGACAATCAGTCGGGCTGCCAGCATCATCAGCTGTCCTGTGATGTCTAAGCATACCTTGTTCCCATTTCTGTCGTATATCTCTGGATCTTCCGTAGAGTTACAGATTTGCTTCAGAAGCGTAGTCTTCCCGGCGTTGGCCCTGCCAATGACAAGGATTCGGAAACGCCCAAATTTCTCTCTGATACCCCCCGCCTGCATGGTAAATTCTGCGGGATCTTCTATGGGAGCTGGCCCTACAGGAGTGGGCCCTACGCGAACCTTGGAACGTGTGGACAGGAGGAATTTTGTAAGTTTCTTCATTCTCGTTGCGCGCTCGGTGTCGAGTAAGAGAGATCCAGAAATGCTGTGTCAACAAGTCACAACACGACATATTGCGGATCACGTCAGCAAATGTATTTTCCATATACGGCCGCTCTAGGGGTAACCCTCACATCACATATTCACCATCCCCTGTCGATGACTGACCACCTTCACCCACGGCATCCTGACATATCCACACCCAATTGCCATGATATGCCACTATACCCGCTCTCCCCCATGCAGCAGACTGAATAGTCGAGGAGAGGTTTGTACTGTCCCCCAGGTAGAATCGTGGACCCGTTGTGTTACCATACCCGTCGCAAAGGAATAAACAATTGTTAACCTTTTTCATGTCATGACACTCCGGTCCAGAAACGAGTGTCTCGTCTTCCTTCCAAGCCAGAGCAACCTGGTAAATAGCCGAGAACTGGTCTCCAGGGGGATACTCTGCGGGACCTACCCTCAATTTCGGGTTCTCCGCAGCCAATGGATCACTCACCACCAGGACACACTCATTCCACGCCCGCCTCCAACGTCGTAGCAACCACTTCACATGCCAACTCTCCTAGCTCCTCCGGTCAGCACCAAACCACAGCGATGAAGAATCGACCTACAGTACAACGCAACACCATCTCTTCCACTTTTATCCCACACGCCGCCGCGCACCACGACCGTCGCCATGACCGCTTCCTTGCCCACCTCCCAGTCCTCTCTTGCCGTAAGATCTGGCAGCGCCTCAAGCAATCGGTGATACACCACATTCTGACGCACGACAAACGCACTCTATGCTGGGATCGGCGGCGTCCTCACAATCTCTCCCGCATCGTAGTTTGCCACCTGGTCCTCGCTACCTACCGAGGGTAACATCCCCCGATCGGTCGTGTTCGACTGGACAGATACACCGACCGTACAGTCCGGTGCACCACTGCCCAGTGACGTAACACCATTTTCACGACGGCCGCACCAGGCTGCACGGTCCCAAACTGAACGCCCTTGATCGGGCCCAACGACCGCTGCCCACCAAACGTCGTGGATTGCCCGATCGTCTGTATTCGTGATCTCGACTCCAATTGGGTATTCCTCGTCCAACAACGTTGGCTCCTGGTGTAAAAACAAGACCGGCGACCGGTGCAGGTCGAGCGCTGGACATCTATATGTCAATAAACAATCCCCTGCCAGGGCTGAGAGACGCACACAACATTTGCGGAATCCTCTCCTGCGACAGGGACAAACGACACCGGTCATAAGGAGCTCAACCATCGAGGTGCGACAACACTAGATTCATGCGCGACGCACACGACTCCTGAGGGGTTTCAATCGCCCAGGACCCTTCCTTCAACGTCAACAATGTTGGAGACCCACGCCATCAATCCGTCACGACCACAGAAGAGGACGAGAATATGTTCGCTGATCTCAGTGGAGACGTTCGAGATAAACGTGCCTGACACGACAAACTGGTTCCCTGGTTACCACCTCAAGTGTACCCCGATCTCGGTTGGTATCCCGCCTGGTATATGATCCAGCAGAACGAGCCGCACGCACTGGGTCCGAACGTGCTAGTGGAGACCCGTCGTGGTGGAGAGTAATTGGTGAATACCCTACTGAGAAAAGAATCGAAACCAAGTCGATCGGGAACCGAGAGATCATCCTGTCCGGCAGCACAGACAGCGAAACCTGAAAGGCAGCCTCTTCGCCTACTGAGACCTCTGGCTTCCAAAACATCATCGAGGTATTTACTACAAAGTAGTGGGCACTCTGAGGAAATGTTGTTGTAGCACGTACGAACTGGTTCGCATTACTTGGGGCCAACAGCCATGAAGTCTGTAGTAGAAAGCGAAATAGAGTTCCAATCCTGAATATTGAGTGGTATGATCGCACGCTTGACTTGAATCCCATCTCATCTGGAGATGGAGAAGGGCGAATAAACCGTCTTGTAATGACCCAGGCTCGTCAATGTCGACTATCGAGGGGGAGCGCCAGTAGGCAGTATGAGCAGGCAGTAATTAAGATTCGAGTGTCCAAACGGCATCCATGTCGAGTGGTGCACCGTTTGAGCCGACTGCTGGCGCGAGCGACGCGCCCGGTGGCCGTGTAAGCGTATGTATGTTGAGAATGTGCGTGTAGCACGAGACCCATGCTCGAGAAGCTCGACGAGTACACGATGCCTAATGGTCTGTAAGCTGGGCACTCATGATGTGAGGCAGAAGAACCCACTGTCGCGCCATCCAACTCTAATATTCAAATATCTCCTTGCCGATACCCCGGTCCTGCGAAAAGTGAGCAAAACAGCGCATATGAAAGTTACGATGAATACCTCCGTGCTCAGTTCCGCATCCCGCCTATACTCCTCGACATGTTCGCATTCGTTGTCCGCGTCACGCTGATCAAGTGGACCGTGTGACGCCGTGTCCAGTGCTTCATACATGCACAAAGAGAGGATAAACACGCCTGAGGGAAACGCCGTGTGTTTGCGAGTCCATACGGGGCAATAAAGCCATCCGGATAGAACGTGGATGATGAGTGCGCCGACAAATTAGTCTTCTGGCAGGGTGGCTTTACGGGGCGGTAATTGGACGACCTTGTCGACGAGGACCATGTGGAACAAGTTGGATCGCTGCGGTGCGATCGCTGCTGAGACTGGGGTACCTTCGTTGGGGAAAGACTCGGGCATGGACAAATGTGGCAGTGCAGCACGATGCACGCTGCACGTGACGACACTGACGAGCTCCCTTGACGATGTCTAGCATGCACACCCTCCTTGATGCCCTTCCACATATCCTACGATGGACCCGCCCTGTCTCCCGCTACCTCCGATCAAGACCTACTCCCCCCCTCAGCTGGCTTACCTTCACGATCTTCAAGTTCAGCCACCCTAGTAGCAACTTCGTCGATGACCTCGATTGTGAGCGGAGGAGCGACAGATCTCACCACAATGTCGTCTGCCACTTCCGTCGGCCGGAGAAATTAAATGCCAGGAGAACGAACGGGTGGCAAATGCCGGGCCTCTTTCCATCGAAATGATCACTCAGGCTGAGCAGCTGACAGTGGAGGATAAGATGGGGATAGACTCGGAGGTACAGCCTGCTTTGGACGCTGTGCCACGCGGCGGCCTACCAGGATCGACTGCGCACATCCCGACGTCGAGCGGTTTGTAGCCGCATTTCGAGGGAGGTAGATGTATAGGCAAGGGGTGGAGATACTGGAAGGATACGGTGGTCTCGTTTTGCGAACACCAAACCCCAAAGGGAAGGACAACGCGAAGCCCTTGTCAGAGAAAGCGAAACCAAAATCAAGAACGCGTCGGAAATGCACCATGGGAGGCGAACCTGAGAGGGAACGTGAAGGAAGAGATGATGGAAATTGCGAGCCAGACGCAGATATGGGATTTCCATCACCAACAAGAAAGCTGACACCTTCCTCCAAGTTTACTTCCTTCACACTTTCGACGCCGGATCGACCTCTAGATGAAGGAAGGGACGAACACGCGAAAGCTTTGATAGAATGGACTCGCTTGGCTTCCGAGACCGGTTCCTTTATATACCCACTCTTCCTCTTGCTGACTCTGCATCGCGTAGGTACACTCGTATGATAAATGAGAACAAATCCCAGCAAGTACTACTCGTCAATGTCTTGTGGATGGCAATTGCATACTGACGTGGATGAACAGTTCGATGTAACAGTAATGTATTGAATCCCCCTGTTCGCCGATACCCGGTGGTCGTGATTTTCGTGTTCAAGCACTTGCCCGGATCCCGCTCGGCTTGGATGGAATGCCAATCCGACATGCCAGTCCGATTCAAAACTAGTCGACTGCATACCACTACAAAACAGTAGCTGACTCGCTCGCGTCACTCATTCCTCCTCTCCTCTAGTCATTCTCTGTCACTCCTTGTCTCCGACGTCCCTTACCTCAACGGCAATCCAGAATGTTTTCCCTCATCACCCCCCTTTTGATCCTTGTCGCTGCTGCCGCCGTTTGTGTTCACGCCGATCCCAACCCCAACAGCCCTGGTCCAGGTGACGTCTTCGTTCAAGGGCAACCCTGCAGCATCGGCTGGGATGTCGACCCGAGTGGCGTCTGGCGCCGCATGAACATCGACCTGATGACGGGCGACAACTTTAACATGGTCTTCTTGACTAGTACGTCTACTCTACCTCCATCGAAGTCTCATTTCATCCGCCGACCGTCTAGCCGTGACGACTGTCGATGGGACTGACCCAAGCAAGAACGCGGTTTCGTATCCATGCCCACAGGTTAGTCAGGGTGTACTGTTGGCTTCTCACGTCGTGCTGACATACCCGACGATAGGTTATCCCTCATTCCCCTATTTATTTCTATCAGTTCTGGTCCCCGCACGCCTCGAACAAGACCTGGACCACCCGTTTCACAATCACCGATTCTACGAAGCAGGTCGTTGCCCCTTCCAACCCTACTCAACCGGACGGTCAGGCGATCCCATGGGGGACCGGTTTTTTGGTCAACAGCTCCGATTCCTTTGCGGCTCCCTTGGCTTCTGGAGGCTCGTTTGGTCTCGCTGGCACCGGTGGGATCATGGACGCCCCTCCCAACTCTTCCATGGCCACCACTACCACTGGATCACATTACCCACTCTCTTTGAACACCTCCGCACCGAACGCAGCCTCTGTCATCAGTGATATATCCGCGACGTCTAGCTCTGACTCATTCGCGGGAGCGAACCGTGCGGCCGCAACCCTCTCCGTGTCGAACTCGTGGTTCCATACTTGGCTTGCGCTCTGGCTTTCCGCATCTGCATTCGCTGTGATGTTCTAGGCCAGCCTTTCTTTTGTTGAACCCAATTCGGTACAAGATAACATTGACGTGCGCATACATCACCCATTTTCGCTCCTTTTCGTGCAACATCCATTATTCCCTCTTGATCTTTATCTGCTTGAATATCAGATTCTTACTGTCATTCCTGTCTACTACAATCCTTTCTGGTTGGCGCTCGATATCACGCATGTATACTATCTTATTTTCTTCATGTTAGCAATTCACTTGGAATCAACAGCTCACGCTGGCATAGTTGGACCTTATCAGATTATGAATCAGACGAATAGGGTCTCACGAACCTTCACCAGGCAATACTTTGGCAATATCCATCAGGTGGTCCCACTTGCTATCGTATTGCCATGCAATTGTTTGGTCCTCTCGCAATGTAAGTGCTTGGTTGAGGGGACGAGTAGGTTTCCCCTCGCGCTCAAGGATCTTGAACTCGTTGTCTATAGCATCCAGCCAGGCAACTGCCACTTGTTTCTGCGGAGCAGATAAGCTTGGGACGCGGAGTGCCCAGAAGCAGCGATCCGTGGCATGCGTAACGAAACCTAAAACGTAAAGTTCAGGATGCAACCCAACAAAGTTGGCCCTCCCCAGAACTCACCTTTCGGCCGCACCTGCTCGGGTGTCCACCTAATCTCGTACCTCACCACCGGGAAATCAGCCTTGTAAAAGTCCCGCATAAACATCCGCACAGGTACGTGTACCTGTCCATCACTCAAAATCTCCCCCATCAGCCTCTCGCCCTCCTCCGCACTCGCCTCCTCCGGGAGCGTCTTATATTTGGCGACGAGCCGCTCCGAGATCGCGTGCGGGTAGTAACGCAACACGTTGGGGAACACGTCGCGCGGTCCATGAACGGGGTGTGCGATCGCGTATAGGTACCACTCCTCAGAGAGGTCCCCGATGGCGATGCTCGTCATCCCCTTTTCGCGGAGCTTGTGGGCGAGTTGGCCGGAGCGCTGCCATGACATCGGGTCGGGGGAGGTGGGGATCCAGGTACCGTCGAGGCACCCGCGGTAGGTTCCGTTTTCGACACCGACTTTGTCCGTCTCGATGAAGTGGAGGAGGGTGGTGGCGGGGACGCGAGAGGGATCGCGGAGGGTCTCGAGGGTTGCGGGGTCAGCGGGGTCGAGGTTCAAGACGCGGCAGAGTGCTTCGTACTGAGGGCGGAGCTCTTTGGCAGTCTTGGGATTTGTGCTATGTGGCGAGGAAGGCTATTAATAAGGACAGTGCTGGATAGATCAGAAGAGACGTACAGCATGGCATTCGATTGGAGGATAGCTGATTTGATAGGAGACTTCTGACCTTCAGGGAGGTGGGAGATATGATGGAGAATCTGGTGAACGGAGTGGGCACCTTTGGGAGACTGTTTGATCCCTCGTTTTACACTGAATTCAAGCCTCGTTACTCACCTGCGGATAACCCAGTGAGCTGCACATTTGCAGGATCGCCTACGATGACCTATATGAGCCCTACGATCGATTAGCACCATCAAAGAAATTACCTCCAAACGCTTCAATGTTCTCCTGAATCCATCGGAGCGCGAGCCACTGATCCTTGAATCCAAAGTTTCCATCGATCTTAGGCTCGTCGCATGCAAGGAAACCGAACACTGAGAGACGATACCCGATGTTCACCCAGACCTCGGAGCGTTCCTGAGCGACATATTGCGCCTGAGCGCTCAATCCATGGGGAGAACCGAACTGGAGGAACCTTAATATTTGACTTGTCAATCTCGCTGAATTCTTGCACGAAGCAAAATAGAAGTGTACCCTCCGTGGATGTAAACTTTGACTGGGAACTTGGAGCCACGCGTAAAAGAAGAGGGTGATACGATGTTGACAAAGAGGCTGTTGACAGTCATTCCAGAGGAGATCCGCTCAAGAGTACGTGTGTAGCTCACGGATCCTCCGAAGGCTCGCCGAGACCTTTTCTGTCAACGGGGAGGGTTCCTAGCAAACAGATTTCACCATCAAGATAGGAACAATTGAAGAACTAAGACCAATACCTGCACCTTGTCCGTCATTGGCTGGCTGATAGCAATCTATACCTCAAATGAGTATGAGCATTACGGTGCATGGATGTATCACACGTTTGGTCTCGTGGACGTAGTCTTTGTCCTCGTAGAGGTATCCCTCTGGCAGAGGCTGTGGATCTGTAAAACGTACGGGTGGTAAAGCATAGGGAACCTCTGGGCCTGCGTAAGCTTATCAACCTTGTCTGTTTTTACTCCATACATACCAAGGAATACCGCTGCCCCGTTGTTCGTCCGGCCACCTCTAATCGGCCCATACTTTGTTTCGACGACCACCTGGACGCCCTGTTGCAAATCCTGAGGAATGTGGGGAGAAGACATTACTTAGTTGTCGCTAATCAGCCGATGGTGGGTGACACTATCAGAATTCTGTTCCAGATACTGTTTATCTACGCGGCGCGCGTAGTTCCATGACCAGCGTGAGAGGCAGGAGTACCACGGGAGCAGACCGTGTCACTAAAAGGAAATGATCACAGGGCTGATGGGTACACCGGGGTACGGGCTCCCTTTTTAACATGGGCGAGTTCTGTCGAATTGTTATCGAATCGAGGTTTTGGTAGTCTTGCTTCAAGTTCTACATTCGTTCACTTTATTCACCTACTTAGCATACCGACTGTCCTACGCCTGCCTGGCCGCCTTCTTCACGAATCCCTTGGGCATCTGGGCACCTGCGGGTGGGTCCACTCTGGATCGGAATTCTTCGGACATCTCATGTAGTGTCGCCCATTTAACATCGGCGTGGGTGTTTATCCATTCAATGAAACGTTCCTGAATTCTAATGTGTGAGAAAAGATTTCGAAGGAATTGACAGGTACTTGCCAACATCAAAAGGACGTGGGGACGACTGTGAAGAATACATCCATGTCAGTTTCCATGCGTTTTCATTTCTGGATCATCTTACCCGCTGACGTCAGGATGAATGGTGATAGGGAAAATGAAGTTTTCCTCTTCCCTGGCTCTAGGTGAGTGCCGAGATAAGGAAGAGGGTCACGCGCATCCCACCTGTACAGATACGAGAAGGTATCCTTCCAGAGCTGTTCCACGTCTCGCGTGTTCACCCATCCATGTGAGTTTGAACTCGACTTGATGAACCTGAAGTAAGAAACCAGTCCATAACTCGAAAGGCCGCACTTTCACGTATTCCCACTCACATCATAGGGGGCAAGTCGTCCAAGTACCTGTGGAACAGCGATTGAACTAACTATTTTGGAATTTTGGGATAGTAAACCCACCAATTGGCCGGAATCTCAACAATTCCTGTTTCATTTCCTTTCTGTAGCGGTTTCATCCAGGTCGCCGCCTTCGCTGAGTAATCAATCTTTGTCCACTGTTCTTCGTCACGCAAATAATAAGCTTGAGAACTGGGAAACTTCAGATCAAGCGGATGTCTGGTATGTCTGGGCTCACTCATGACACATGCTGGAATGATCTGGTACAAGAAAATGGTATTAGAAACTGAACGACACGACAAAAACACAGTTCGCTCACCGTATTCGACGCCCTTTTCGAGGAGCAGCGCCGTACCTTCCTTGCTAGTTTCCCACCATGGTGCTACGCTTCCCTTGGGGGGCCTTCCGAAGTTGAACTCTGTAAGGAGCTTGTATGTGTGGTCCAGGATGTCTCGCTGTTGTTCTAGCGACATCGCTGTTGGATTCTGTAAAAATGGACATGAGATTCAGCAGCTTCATACTTGCTGCGCGTACCTCATGGGAGTACCCGTGAAGCCCACTGACCATGAAATGTCAGCGGAATGAGTTGCGCGGCATCTAGAGAGGTAACACACATTTCATGTCCGGCATCCCGGACAGCTTCCATCTCCTTCGGAAAGGTCTCGAGGCTGTGTCCTAGAAACTTTAAGACAGACATGAGGCGAACTACGCGGAATGCACGTACCAGGAATGAACCAAGTGGTTGTGATGCTATACTTCTTGAAGAGCTTGAGAAGCCTAGGTACTCCTACTTCACCAGCGTATATTCCCTAGGGTTTTGTGTAAGACGAAATATATGGATCACTGGTATTGCCATACTCTGGAAATATCAAGAGGGGAATCCTCGCCACCATAGGAACCAAGCCTAATAACGTTAGAGAATACCACTACTAGGTCAGAAGGGCCCATACCAGCCAGCGACCGCGTCAACATCAACACCAAAACCAACAAGAATGGTCCGAGGCATCGTGCGGGGACAATCGTTAAGGTCTCGTGCAAGTGGAGTTGTCTGATTGTATGGCACATTTATGGCCGAGATGTTCCCTCGTGCGTGTGACCCAGATCATGCACAACATCGTGTTCAAGTTCCCGGTATGTCAATTGGATGATAAGATAAGGCGGGATTGAACTTGAGGAGCTCCGGGTTCTCTGGAGCGTTGAAGATGGTTTGAATATTGAATAGTGAAGAGACGAATTGAATGGACCAATCTATCAAGTGCATGATTCTTCTCTAGTTGGCTGAACCGTGCAATAGTAGGCCCATTATGGACATCAGCTGAGCGAGAGGTGTTATTTCAGGCTGGTCCTTCAGGGAGGAGTAGCATCTGAATCGAAATGTCAACTCTTGCTATTCAAGTTTCGGTGGTTCGAGCGGCGGTCTCCCTTGACTATCGAACCACTGCATAGGATTGCTATAAGAATGTCTGGTCGTAGTTGCGTTGGCGGGTAAAAATAGCTTACCGTGTAGATGGTGTTTCAAAACAAAATGACTTTCTCAGGACGCGTCCATCATCCGCGTGCGGTAATGCGTCCACCAATAACTCGTCAAATATCTGGGTTCGTGCCCTCGACGCGTTTTCCGCGCCCCGGAACTGTTGCGAATGCCATCCGTCAAAGACGTTCCATCTCAGCTCAGGCTATCCAGGACCTCAATCACAACGTCAATGCGCTCACCCACGCGTCCAAAACACCTCACGCTACCCGACCTGACGGGATATTACATGGCATGACCATCGCAATCAAAGACAATATTTGTACGGCCTTGTTTCCGACGACCTGTGCTTCCGCCATGTTGGCTGGTGCGCCGCCTTTTTTCGTTTCGTGAAGCCGACGAACATTCATGGTTGCACAGAGTACACATCTCCGTTTGACGCGACCGCCGTCGAACTGCTCCAGGATGCAGGCGCTGAAATTATCGGGAAAGCTAACTGCGACGAGTTTGGCATGGGGTATGTTCCACCTCGTCATTATGCAGTCAAGGGGTGGTGAGCTGAACAGGCTGACGTAGATCCCTGAACGTCAACTCTATTCACGGGCCTGTCGTGAATCCACATCAATCTCCTGACGCACAGGATGTTCCATGGACTGACCGCGAGCGCAGGTCGGCGGGTGGTAGCTCAGGTGGGAGCGCGGCAAGTGTTGCAGCTGGAATGTGTACTGCGTGTGTAGTCTTGTCGCATTCCGAGATTGTTATCGTCCTGACGTGTCGTTTCCAAAGCGCGTTGGGAACAGACACAGGTGGATCCATCAGGCTACCTGCATCATATTGTGGTGTCGTAGGACTCAAGCCCTCTTATGGTCTCGTCAGCAGGTTCGTGAACTTGTCCCATTGTATGCGACCTCTTTGTGACAGGCACTCAAGGATCTCAGGTGGGGTGTCGTTTCATTTGCAGATAGCCTCGACTGTGTGGGCGTGCTCGCCAAGTCTGTAGATACAGTCAAGGAGATGTTTGGTACGTACTGACTTCTAACCGTACTTTTTTACTCTAATAGAATACCCAGACGTCATATCAGTATATGATGAACGGGACCCGACCGCGACATCGAATGAGCTCAGGGAGAAGGCAAGGTTATCCATAGAATCATATCTCCCTCAGAGGTCTTCCAGCGTTCGACCCAGCAGTCTGAATGGTCTAAGGATCGGGATACCGCAGGTAATCGATTCCATCTTTTCCTGATCGCCTGACTATAATCTTGACCCATCATTTCTAGGAGTACTTTCCTACTGAACTGGACCCTAGTATCACCACTTCCTTTCGCACTATCATCCGAACCCTCAAAGATGCCGGGGTGTCTATCCAACCTGTCTCGCTTCCGGCGACACAGTATGCCTTGAGTGCATACTATGTTATCGCGAGTGCTGAAGCATCTAGCAACCTTGCTCGGTTCGATGGGATTCAGTATGGTTCGTTCTATTTCTCGATCGTTCTTCATTCGCAGCATGTTTGGGGTGGGTGACAGTGCTCACGTCCCCTTTGTCCGATAGGTCTTCGCGTTCCGCCACCTCCAGGAGCATCCTGTTCAAAACCAAGCGACGTATATGCCCACACCCGGTCTTCTGGGTTCGGTCGTGAGGTACAAAAACGGATACTGTTGGGGACATATGCCCTGACCGCCGAGTGAGGCCTCTTGATTAAACAGTGACGCTGACTGAACACGGTGCAGCGCATTTGACAACTACTTTTTACAAGCCCAACGTGTGCGCGCATATATCAAGACCGACTTTAACAAGGTTTTCCGCCATCCATGCGTTCACCTCGCTCGCCCAGAGACTTCTCTCTCCGTCGACGGGGTCGATGTGTTGCTCCATCCGT
Source organism: Chiua aff. virens (assembly GCA_038094695.1). NCBI lineage: Eukaryota > Fungi > Basidiomycota > Agaricomycetes > Boletales > Boletaceae > Chiua > Chiua aff. virens. The sequence continues at coordinate 14,461 of JBBPUM010000187.1, forward strand.
CCGCGATCCGCACTGCGCCACGTCTTGCAGCGAAACAAGATAGCTGTAGGGATGGAAGTGGTACCTCTAGCTTGGACGAGTACTTGCAGGACGTCACGACTGTCCCTGCTTCGCTAGCCGGGCTACCCGCTTTGAGTGTTCCCATAGGGTTAGGGGAGGATGGATGGCCTGTAGGGATGAGTATTGTAGGACAGTGGGGGACGGATGAGTTAGTGCTGCAAGTTGGACGGGCGGTCGAAAGTATGCAATAGCACACGTCATATCAGACTGCCGCCAGTGCTCAAAAATGTCAGAGTGGTGTAGTCATTGCGGGTAACGGTGTGTGGGCTACAGTACAGAATGTAAGATGGCTATAACGACAGCACAATAACCAAACAATATATGTATAGAGTGGGTACTAGGTATCGGCGAAGAGATGATTAACGGCTGCTGTAAAGATAAATCTAGGAGTTCATGAGGCAGGAGGTGACAGGACGGAGCCAAAGAATACTTAGCCCCAACGAAGCACGCCTTCGTATATCGAATACATGACTGCTGCGTTCGGTACGACACGCATGAGGTGAGCACTGAGCCCACCGTATAATGACCGCACGCCTTCTTCCGCAACGACAGTCCGTAACGTTTGCCAGAGACCAGTGTACTTGAGAACACCATTAACGCGTGGTTGCCGTAGTCGCGTTCGCAATACCTGAGTGGGATATCATCAGCGCAAAGAGCGGAATGGCACATCGCTCGAGACGCACCTCGTGAGGATATGTGATCAGACTAGCGACAAACTTGGCTGTCCCTGCACTGCCAAGCATACCAAACCACTCCGCAACACCACCCCGACCCTGCGTGTCCGAAGAGAGTCGCTTTAACCGCTCGTAGAGGACCCACTGAATGGTCCCTTCAGCGACACCGAGATAGCTCGCGCTGAGCCCTTTATAGAATCCCCGAACACCCTCTTCCTTAAATATTTGCTTGATCATGGAGTAACTCCCGCCTATGATCTTCGATGCCGGTCGCCCTGCGGTGGATGGTGTGACGCCAGAACCTGAGCCGACCTGTCGCCGCTCCTCGATGAGTTGCAACCGCGTTTTGACGACCCAAATAGGATTTGTTGCCGTGCTCGTGAGGATGCCTGCGATGGCTGCTGCGGTGAGGTGGACATACGAGTTTTCTTGGCCGTGATTGAAGCGGTTAGCGATAATTTGTTTTCCGTTCCCATACGTAAAGAAATTGATCGAACGTGCGGGAATGACACCGACCAGCGTCGGTCCGAGGCCCTTGAACAACGCGCGCGGGGATTCATTACGGTAGATATCGCTGTTGGGGTAAAGGGTACGATTTTAAAATTACGAGTCACGCGAACCGGATGCACTGGGGGAGCAGGACGCACGTACCGAAGGATGTGGCCGGTCTCCACAAAGTTCCATAGCAGGCCCCCAGAGCGATGCGGCAGGGTGGCTACCCCACCGCCAGCGATCCCGACCGACGCGTGTTTCTCCCTGAAAAGACTGGACTGTAGGCGCGTCTTGACGACGTCAAACGGACTGGTGACAATGGCGCCGCACATCCCGCCTAGGCTATTGCAATGCATGAGAGGAGGTCCAGCGTTCAATGATAGACTTACCCGCCGGCAACAAAGTGTTGCCATGACTTTGCAGGGAGGAGACTCGAGGAGGATGACGAGCTGCTCGTCGTGGCGGTCACTTGGCTCGCTGGGGTCGTCATCGCGTCCGCTAGTAGAAGTCTTTAACCTGCCAGGAGGTTAGCTATAGCAATTTTTTTTACCCGAGTCACGTGGGACCCCCGTGTCGGACTTGTGAGGCACGAGCGGAGGATCTTCGGATAAGCGAGAGGCACCGGCATTTCCCGCCCCTCCACACATCGCCCGCCCACCTTGCACTGGTAACAGCAGTGCTCGCCGCTCGTCCTCGCGCGTTTCAGTGCATCGTTTTCAGTGTACTACGAGGATCGAGCACAATGGAGCCATTCTTCCTCAAGACTGGGCCACTGACTGTCTGTTCGACATTTGAGTTACATGTCCGACTTGCCAGCAGTCATGACTTTGTCCGAGGTTGGTTACAGTCACTCCACGCATGCAGTCTCACACCTGACGCTACCTCAGGTCCGAGTGAGGCTTCGGTCACATGACCTCCAGGTTCCTCGCTCCGACATGCGTTTTTCCGATGCGCATCCACGGTGATGCGCATTTCGCGCTCTTCCCGGCGCTCATCCCCCTCCTCCCTGACGTTGCCTCAGGTCTGAGTGAGGTTACCGCGCACACGACCCCCGGGTTTTTCTCGCCCCGTCATGTGCTATACTGACGCGCCTCAATGCTGGCGCACATTCTGCACTCGCCCTCGTGCCCGCTCGCCCCTCCTCAGTGACGCTACCTCAGGTCCGAGTGAGGTTAACTTGCACGTGACTCCTGGGCTCCTTGCCCCGCCATTGTCGCTCCGATGCGCCTGCACAACTGGCGCCAGGCATCGGGCGGAATCATCCCCGATCTACCTGGCCAAGGCCCCCAGGCCTCTGTCGGCCTAGCCTGGCCCCTTCGACTTCCCTCCTACTTGCTGGGTATGCCGCCTCGCAGCCTGTGTCGTCGGTCATTCCTAATACTTGGAGAGTAGCTCGCGCAGCCCCGGCACCTTGGACTCTGTTCCGGGCCGAAGAGCGCTCCCCCGACCCTGCGCTCCACCTCTCCATCTCCCCTCACTGGACCTCACAGCTGAAGGAGCGACGTCCAAAGACTCGGACATTACGTTACAATCTGCTACACTTTAAATTCCCTTCACTCGTTACTACTAGTTTACTTCTTACACGTTGAGCTAACGAAGTTTTATTTTCACCGGAATTTATGTAAAGTGTAGTTGGCCAAATTATATGTTCGATAGTCCAAGTCAGTCGTCCGCAAGCTGCGTCATATCCCAAACATGGCCAAACAAATACTGTTGCCGTTAGCGATCAAACTCGGTGACCATTGCCGTCGCCGAGCATCATGTTCGTACTTTCCATCATAAAGGTACGTGTCTTGCATTACTGACTCAGTAGAGACTGATATTCTCACAGGATACGATTCCTGTCTTGCCGGTCAACTTTGGCGCCCCGCCTCACCAAGCCATCACGGACGAAATCAACAAGAAATACGCGAATCGGGTCCTACACGACGTTGGCCTATGTATCTGCGTGTTTGACCTCGTTGAAGTCGGGGAAGGGAAGATTCGATATGGAGACGGATGTCTTTGGTATAAAAGTTGCGGTTTTTATCTCCTGGTCATGTCCGTCTTCTAACTCGTGTACAGCCAAGTTCCGCGTAGTCGTTTTCAGGCCCTTTGCATCCGAGGTAATACTCGCCAAAGTCAAATCCTCCGACGAAGATGGCATACGATGTGCGTTAGTCCCTTGCCTCCGCAGTAAGCTTACGCTGACGATCGCAGTAAACGTCGGCTTCTTCGATGATATGTACATCCCGCTCGCCTACCTGCCTCAACCCTCTGCGTTGTACGTTCCCGCTTTCTTACATCTACCCATCTTTTCTTATGTCCTATTGTAGCGATCCGAACGAACGCGCGCACTTCTGGCTACCGGACTCGGACGCCACGACATCCCACGAGCTCCTCGAGTCTCCTACAACAGACCGCATGTATATCGATCAAGGCGAGATCGTCCGCGTCCGCGTCGAGGCGGATGAATTCTATGATGACGAGCCGGGTCCACCAAGGGCCGCAGAGGGTGTTGTGATCAAGCGCGAGGCACGACGACCGCCCTATAGCATAATTGTGAGTTCAAAGGCAACAAACGAGCGAAGGATCCTGACAGTATTGTACAGTGCTCCATAGCCGAGCAGGGACTTGGACCTGTACCGTGGTGGAAGAGCGCACAGATGGATAGCGCCGGAATGGATCAAGGGTGATGACTTGTCCATTCTGACGGTTGCTCACTGTATTTCCGTTTAAAATCACACCGCTTTCAGGCAAAATAACAGTGTTCATGTGTAAGAACATGCGAACTTTCATCTCCATGTCCCTCCGGGACTGCGAGATTTGGAAGTGCCAGCAACACCTCGAACGATCCCTGGTACGCCACATTCTGACGCATGACAAATGCACTCGATCTCGGGATCAACAGCCTCCTCAGAACCTTTCCCGTGTCGTGGTTCGCTACTTCGTCCTCCCCGCCTACCGAGGGCAACGACCCATGTTCGGTCGTGTAGTCCCCGGTATACTACTGCTCAGTAACGTAACACATCTTCACGACGGTCGCCCCGAGCTGCATGGTCCCAAACTGAACCCCCTTGATCGAGCCCGACGACCACTGCCCACCGAACACCATGGATTGCACTGTGTGCAGTCAGCGATCGGATGGTGGACACGACCATGCCACACACTTGCCTCGTCCACCTCGGTCGGTTGCAGCAACACATCGACGACCACGACCACCGCGCGATCGTCCGTATCCGTGATCAACACCGGCTCCCGGTGTGAAAACGAGACCGACAACCGGTCCTGGCTATGTCGAGCGTTGAACGATATCATTGTCAATAAATAATTCCCCACCAGAGCCCAGAGACGCACATGACCTTTGCAGATTGCGACAGGGACAAACGACACCGGCCACAGAGTTATCGATAATTGCCGTCGTTCCAGGTCTAGGTTGATCGGTCAAAACGGAAAGACAAGACTTTCTTTCTCGCCCTCTTATCTTTCGTCTCTCCGTAACGATACTCAGAACCCATGTACGTACGTCGATCTTCCTTAAAGACGGGTGCTCAAATTTCCCTTCATGTGGAAAGACGTTGGGCCGACATTTTTCACGAATCCTCAAATTTCAGCAAAAATAAAGACCCATGAAAACTCGAAAAAATAACCTTAAAAACTAATAATTACGCGTGCAGAAACCAAATCCCTAAAACAATGTAAACGAGTCCAAAAGGACATCGGCAGAGTCTCGTTTAGCAGCCCATCGTCACTCCATTGTAAGGACCATCGTGGTTATCGAGGTCGCCGTCCCAGATGTAAGGTACGTCACCGACGATGCATTCCGTGCTCGGGTTGTCCTGACCTGTTTAATCATAATGCGTGTCAGTCTTCCAGATGATCGATGAAATGACAGGCAAGACTTACCCGGGCAGTTTGCCCACTCGCCACTGTCCTCGATATGCACCTCTCCGGCAGGGTGGATGTAACCCAAGAACATGCCAGGGCAAATTGGGATGGGATCCTCTTCGTTGTTGATGTGAGTCAAGTCGCAAGTGTCATCCACGTAGTTGGCAAATGCTTGGTTTCCGACACGAGGAAGACCGTAGACAACAGTCCGGAATGTTGTTCCTTCGGGCAGCCAAAGAGGCAGATATACGGAGTCGAGAAGCGAAATAGCCGCACCTAGAGACAATGGCGACATTAATGTGTGTTATCCTGGATTGGTTGATGTACGTACCCAGGGAGTGGCCGACCATGGTCACAGACGTTGTATCATACTGGGACATGGTTTGCTCGACGGCAGCGAGGACATCCGTTGCAGTTCTGTCACAATAATTCAGGCAGGAAAATGTGGATGTGAAACAATACATACTGCGCCTGCTCATCGGCGAAACCGCTGTGGCATTCAATATCGGAGCTGATTCCTGGGAAGAGAGAGGAGTCCAAGTTCTCCAAGAAGAAGTCGGCGTCCGTAACAAGGGACTCCCTGGAAGGCAACAATTTAAGAAAACACGGGACAAATATAAGCAGGTGTGATTAATCTTACATCTCCTCAGGGTTTGTTCCCTGATGGGCAACGATGACAGTGGCGAGAGTCGGGTCATATCCCACATACCCTGCCCGTTCGAGGGGGTCCGAGCATTAGTAAAGCCAGAGTCTAGATAAGTGAATGTCTTACAGTATTGAATGGAGTCACCATTACCACCAGAGGCGACAGGTTGGAAGTCAGGGTTGGCCTCACAGTTGGCTGTATCGAACAGGACTCGGTTAACACTCCATGGTCGGTTCGTTTTGAATGAACCTACATCCGCAGTCCCATGCGAGCGTTTCGGAAGGCTCACAGTATGCAGTGCTCGCATACCACGTATACGGTGTGAAGACATCAATTTGCGTCGTCGTCAGAGCAGTGATTGATTGTCTCGACGAGAGGGAAGGCGAGGCCTGGACGGCCGTGACACCAAGAAGAACGGCGGCGAGGACAGAAGACATCGAGAAACCGTGACGGTCTGGTATCCTGACCAGCCTAATATATATGGTCTCGAGTGGGGCATCGTATAATTAGTAATGATGGTAGAAGACATGGCTCAGCGGCCAGAATGCATGTATGATGAGAATGGGTCAGGCGAACGTTCGAGTTGTTGTACACAATGAGCACATGGTAGAGAACCCGTGAACGGAGGTCGGACTCGCCCTCCTTCATTCGAACACAGGCTCATGGGAATGTGGTGTTAGAATACACTTGCCTAGTGTGCAGCGTGTTTAGCAACTGTGCAATGTGACACACTCGCCAGTGACTCCGACTCGCACAGAGACTGAGCTCGAAGATGATACAAAGGCTCCGAGAAGTGGCGAAAGGGGAAATGAGATCGGATCAAGCAATGCTATACCCTGAACGAACGTGCCAGCTCTCTAGGAAACTATCTTCAGCTCGTGAGATTTTCAGGCACTGATCTACACACCGTCTAAACAGGGCGAGCGTGGTGGGCGAGAGGTCAGATGCGCTTTTAGATTCTGCCTTGGCTTCGTCAATCATGAAAATGTGACAAGATGTCAGTGATTGATTGAAGGTTGAAATGTTGACTAGTAAAAGCCGCTATCAGAGGGCCATGCCAATGACGGGCGCTCAAGCGTTTGAGACAGTCTACCATCAAATTCGAGTGCCAATGATCCAGATATGTTTAGGCCGTGACCTGTGTTCCTTGACATTTAAAAAGCTTCGCTCAAAGTCCCTCCACCTGACCGTCCCGTTGCCAACGCTGATGATCGGGAGGTAAAAACGGAACTTGACACCCAAAATATGCTCCGGACACCATGTGCTTCATGCTTCAAGTCAAGTTCAGGTCGGCCCAACATTAAAAATATGCAATTCGTTGCTATGATTGATATATTGTTCCAAGGATCGGAGAAACTGAAGCCAGGCCGGGCCAACGTGGAACACCAGCCACGTAATCACTCACAAGGTCGAAGGAAGTTGAGCTCGCCTTTTAAGAACATGAATGACTCAACTTGAGAAATAAAAGGAGTGGTTTCCATTCGGTGGTTTAACTCATTTTTCGTATTGTAAATGAGAAAGGAAAGATCCCTGTGCCCTTTACACTAAGGGCATGGGTGGAACTGAATCTCAGCATCGGTGACGAAGGTGCTCGAGGCGCACGCACGAGTTGATGACGAGACCCCGACAGCTCAAACAATAGCCTAGCAGCATACCAGATACGCGACTCAGTCTATAACCCCAAGATGATCTTCTTTGATAGTCCCAATGGCAAACTAAGGGAATGAGTGCGGGCAGGGGGTGAATTGTAAGAGAGGACCCACGATTTCTGTCGCGTCAACACGAGTACCCACAATTTTTAGTCGGACACGGGTATTTTTCTCGATGATCTGTGACGACAACGCACACTCAACTTGAGTGATGGAACCAGATGACTGACTTCTCATACCTGATCTTCCGATGCGAATGATGGCGGGTTCGAGTTGGGGTCAAACTTCATATCCGGATGGATGAGCTAAAGGCGCAGTAAGCACTTGCAGGAGTGGGCATGACATGACATGACATTACTTGATGCGAGACGAAAACTTGCAGCGGTCCAACGTCGGCGAAGAATCCCATCTAGGACGCACTCTTTCAAAAATGAGGTACACATAATATTGTGATTGATCCGTGCACCTTGTTGACATTGTTAACGACGCCATCTACGACTTCACCTTTGAACGGCTTGAACACAATAGCGCGATACCGTGTGATAAACTCGGCTTGACCACTCCCGCTGATAACCATCCCCTTTCCTATGTCGAGGATAGAAACAACGGCTATGATGTATCCGAATGCTCCAGAGCATGTGCCCTCAACATCTGCATATAGTTTGGACTCCAAAAATTGGAGCATCCGGGGACCAAAGTAGGACGGATGCAGAAGGATGGTGTGAGTTAGTTCTTTCTGCAAGGCCGGTTGTTGATGTGAAAATAACACGAGGACAAAGTCGACTCACGATGAAGAACATGGCCGAGCACAATGATTGGGTCCGCTCGTGCTACCATATTTGCCGCGTCATTTCCGATTACGTAAGGATTATATGTTCAGACGGTAAGCGAATATGAACTTGTCCCCGACCACATAAGACCGTCAACGCGTCGATAATGGCGACCTATTCTGCCTTTTTCTCGTCTGGTCTCCTTGCGCCGCGCGTCGCTAGATGCACGTCACCAGTCTTGGCATCGTCACCTATAACCTTTTCAGCCAGTCCTATTGACCCTATTGACCGTCAGTTGAGCCCAACCCCGACTTCTCATGGGCAGATCAGTTCACGCCCCAAGGCTCCGGAAGCCTCCATGAATACAGAGCGCCCCAGGATGCGCAAACGTCGCTCTAGTATGAACATAGGCGTGAGCCCAATGGCTATCATCAAGTCACCTGTCAGAACTGCAGGTGCCGCCCTCCAACGCACTGGTCTTATGTCGCCTACGCGCCTTCGCGCTACTAGTGTCAGCAGGAACGAGGCGTCCGAGAACAACAGTTTTTTTGGCAGACTGAGGAGTGGAAGTTTAGGCGGTATCCCCCAGGCACCCAAGCGGTAAGTATGACCTCGAGCTATGTAGGACGCGTACTAACTGCTTCGCTAGTCTCCGCCGAATGATTCGAACACTTAACCCCATGTTACCACCGCCCAGCGCCCCTCTTCCTGCACTTCCTGCCTCACCAAACGCGAACAGCGGTAGTTCGCTCTTACCGCCAGCTCTTCTGGTTACCACGCCGCAACAGTCTTTCGTAACAACTTCGCATACCGACAACGTTGGGAATCTTTTTTCGCCCACGTTTTCCCCGGTGACCATGTTGAGTCCGGGCCACGGTCCTAAAATGTCTTTCAAGTTACCGTCGGATTTTTCTAGCCCCCAAGAGGATACAGCCGATGAAATGATGGACGAAAACTGAGGCAGCTGGATAGAGTGCTTGATGTACTCCCTGCCAACCATAATCTACAGCGCTGGGTCGTGAAACCACTCCTGCATACTTTTCCATCCCTTTACGTTATACCAAACTTAATTTTCGGCCTTCCCAACCTATGTTCTCTAGCACCGGCATCGTGATCGTATCCCCTGTTCCATCTACTATGATTCACTCGTATCATTTTTTCTTATTTTCCCTATTTAGGGTCGAGTATGCCTGCTGTATACCGTATTCTTCGAAGTGTCTTGCACATGCCCCAAACATCAATATGAATCGCTATTGCACTGTAATACAACCCGCTACGATGTGATACATGATGGTCGTACTGCATTTTGAGAAAATATCGGGTGTCATTGGATCCCATTCTCCACCTCAGGCTGAACCAAGGACTATGACGAGCAGCCTGAGTTCATCTCGACGCCATTGTAAGGCCCGATGTGGTTTGTCACACTACCGGAAAGAATATCGGGGACATCGCCAACGATGCATCGCGTACTTGGATTGTCTTGACCTGTGTTCGCGGTGTGTCACCAACGCATGGGCAAAGTAAAGCGAAACCAAGTTCACACACTTACCGGGGCAAGACACCCATTCGCTGGTTTCTGTGATATGTACTTCACCGGAAGGATGCACGTAGCCCAGAAATGACCAAGGCACAATTGGAACTGGGTCTTTTTGGTTATTAATGTGGGTGAGGTGTAGATTGGCATCGACATAGTCTGCAAACGCTTGATTGCCGACACGGGGAAGACCAAATGTGATTGTCTGGAAGGTCGTTCCGGAGGGAAGATTTACATGGAGGTAAACCGAGTCGAGGAGAGAAAGAGCAGCACCTATAGCGTATGCACACGGCGGTGGTGTGGTGGGAGGAAAAACGCCGACCGTCAAGACGGTTAACCTCGGGATGATTCATGTCACTCACCGAGGGAGTGGCCGACCAATGTCACTGAGTTGGTGTTATACTCGGACATGGCAGCTT
>JBBPUM010000188.1:0-24554 GCA_038094695.1 Chiua aff. virens
ACCATGCCTGTTATGGAATTTAACAACAATGGGATGGAACGTTGCGGAACTCACTCGAAGTGAATGTAGGGTGTTGAGTTGCGACGATAAGATCCGCTCGTCGAAGGCTGTCACGCTCTCCGGCACTTCCCGCGCTGTCGACACTTTAAGCGAAGTTGCAACGAGTAGCCGAAATAAGTTTTAGTTACTTGGTGCATTCTGGACAAAGCCTTATATCTCATCAGGAATGAATCCCCATGTCTCCCACTATAGGAATCATATGTAGCCAGGAGTGTATGGAATAATTGATCCCACTAGCAGGAAGCATGAAACACACATGGTGAATTGCTATAAGTGAATCTGGGTCAGTATACCCTCTAAATCAACATCGATCTGAAAATAGGTCATATCTACTGATCCTGTGATCCGATCTTTATGGTGTATAGGAGTAATATGTGGCTAGGAGTCCATAGAATAATTGATCTCACTCATGGGAAGCATGATTCTCACTCTGTCAGGGGTTAGGGGTCGGTCTTTCAGGCAACTGGTTGCACAATTGCTAAAAAACCGATCAGGACCGGTCCTAATCAGTCCAGTTGCGGTCCAGGACTCTTCTGGACATTGCTAGGACCGGTGGTGGACTGGTTGCATAGTCTGGGGGTCAAAAAACCGGACTGGACTGGACTTTTAAACACTACTTTCACACAAACAAGGTTAAGAAAAGGAGCTTCATACTCATGGACAACCCTTGAGGACGAAATACAGGGACTCTTCAGAGTCACTAATCAGAGTAATTGGGCAAGAGTGGAGATAGAAAAGCTCAAACAAGGAACAATAAGAATCGATGACTTCTTTATCAAATGGAAAGCACTTTATCAGCAAGCAGATCTAAGTGCATCTCATACCATAAGACTCCTCGAAGCAAATGTCTTATGAGGAATAATCTACCAAATTTTCAGAGATGGAAAAAGGGTCACAGATGTCACAGACTATGTGAAAAACATCTGAATTGCAGGAAATGCAATGGATGCCCTCAACTACATCAGACCAAGGGAATCCTTCAATAACTATAAAAGGAAGGACCCAAATGCAATGGACATCTCCCAAATGGAGATAGAAGATGGATGGTTTGGAGAAAAGGAAATCAAAGCCATCATAAAATGTGCAGGAAGAAGCAACAAGTGCTTCACCTGTGATGGCACTAGACATACCACATGTAACTGTCTGAAACCAATGAAGAACAAGTGTTCAGAGTGCAATTGGTACAATGGGCACACCTCTAGATGTTCCAAAAAGGAAACCACAATTAGATTGGTCAAAACTGAGAAGAAAATAGAAAATCCCAAAAATACAGTTCAACCCAACCCTTTTGCACACATCTGAGGGATGTCTGTGGAAGAAGTCCAAGCCTTCTATTACAATAAGTATGAGTCAGAAAAGAAGCAGGAAAAAGCAAAAGTGAACTGAGTCATCTGGGCACTCAGTTTCACCAAGCCACTTCTATTTCAGACAATTATGTAAACTCTTTTGAACCTAATCTATTTGAGTCAGGTGTGTCCCCCAGGGTGCAAAACACCTTTTAAAGGTGCAGCAGGAACTCTGATCCTGTGCTTAATTCACCCATAAACACAAAAACAACTTTAGACCCAGAACCCCATTTCTCTCGATCTATGCAGATAACAAAAGAAATAATTATGCCAATACTAGTGTCACCACAAGAAACCATTGGATACATAAAAGCAAATGCACTCTTAGATTCTGGTGCCAATGTGATATTCATACATAAAGAATTTGAAAGAAACATAAGCTACCCAGAAAGAGACTTGCCAGACTAATAAAGGTATATAACATGGATGGAACACAAAACCAAGCAGGCAAAATATCACATGCCACAGACCTAATCATAGATTACGAGGGTCATTGTGAGAAAATAGAAGCCAAAATAACAAACCTTGGAAAAAATGACCTTATTCTTGGATTCACATGGTCAAAAACTCACAACCCTGATATCAATTGGAAAACCAGTGAAATCACACACTCATGCTGCCTATGTGAATGTCACAATGATGACTATGACCATTTCCATGCAAACCTTATCTCAGAAGAATGGCATGCAGCGCAATGCTACATTGAATACCAACAATTATGTGAAGCCAAAATGGAAAAAGCACTAAAAGAAGAAAAGAAAACACCCACACCTGAGGAACTTGTTCCAAAGGAATACCATGCCTATCTTCACATATTTCCTAAAGAAAAAAGTGAAAGAATCCCCTTATGTAAACCATGGGATCATGCCATAGATCTAAAAGACATGTTCAAATCTAAAAAGGGAAGATTAATTCCCCTCTCTCCCACAGAACAAGAAGAAGTCACAGCATTTGTGGAAGATCAATTATGCAAAGGCTACATATGCCCTTTCAAATTAGAACAGACTTCTCCCATGTTCTTCATCCCTAAGAAAGATGGGAAGAAACGAATGGTTTAGGACTACTGATATCTGAATTCCCACACAGTTAAGAACAAATACCCACTACCACTCATTTTGCAACTTGTGGATAAACTCTGTGGAGCTAAACTATTTACAAAAATGGATCTCAAATGGGGTTACAATAATGTCCAAATCTGTCATATCCCAGACTTCCATCTCCAATTATCTTCACACATCTTCACTTCATTCCTCTTAGATCTTACTCCACACCATCTCAGACTTACAACTCTGGTTACTCTGACATTACTCCTTTTTTGTCTTAGTCTTCATTCTTGTACAATACCTGTGTCTTGCTTACAAGCACAGCTCCAGTTATGTTCCTGTCCCGTTTTCACTCTGGTTATCTTTCCCATCTTACTCATACTTACAAATCTGCACTACTCCATTTACTAATCTGCACTTCAACTCTCATATATAAACTCCTGTACTCCACCCTCTGTATTTTCCTTAGTCTGAATATTAGTTTTATTCTCTTGATCACTCCTAATCAACTCCAACCTCTGACTTCCGAGACCTCAACAGTCTATCCTTACTCTCTACTCTTACTCAACTTCACTATTAAGTGTTAAGTCTAACTCCATACTCTGATTCCTGCAAATACCAAGGCAAGACTTACAGCAAGGGTGCAACACATATGTTGAAGCTGACACCTGTCCAACCCTGAGTAACTCCAAGCCTTGGAGTCACTGCCCCTCGAAACACTGACCCTAACAGAATCAAAGAAGGAAACGAATGGAAAGCCACTTTTGTTTGTCACATGGACACCTTTGAACATATCATTATGTTCTTCAGATTATGCAACTTCCCCACCACATTTCAAACTATGATGAACTATCTCTTTAATGATCTTCCATGTATTATTGTTTATATAGATGACCTTATGGTTTTCACCTATACAGATGATGAAAAAGAATACAATAAAATAGTACTAGAAGTCCTAAAAAGGCTAGTAGAGAATGATCTATTTGTCAAATCTATAGATTTCCTGGAAATGATTGTGACAATTGAAGGTATCATAATGGATCAAAAAAAAGTAAAAGCAATCTTAGATTGGCCAGTACCCAAAATGGTCAAACATGTTTGTTCATTCCTTGGCCTAGCAAATTTCTACTGCCATTTTATCCAGAATTATGCTAAAGTCACACAATCATTACATGGTCTCACAAAAAAGGACATCCCTTTCAAGTGGACCTCCTCATGCCAACAAGTATTTGACATGCTCAAACATTCTTTTACCACAGCCCCTATACTTGCCTATTCTGACAATAACTGCAAATACCACTTAGAGTGGATGCATTGGATTACACCATGGGTACTGTTCTATCTATAGAAAAAGAAGGGAAATGGCACCCAGTCACCTATAACTCCCACAATATGTCACCAGAAGAATGGAACTACCTGGTTGCTAACAAAGAAATGCTTTTGGTTATTCTCTAGAACTTTGGTGCCACTACTTAGAGGGCACACAATACAAATTTGAAATATGAAATGATCACCAAAATCTCACTTGGTTCATGATGAGACAAGATCTTAATCATTGCCAAGCTAGATGGGCCCAGTATCTCAGCAGATTCCACTTCACATGGCATCACAAACCTGGTGCTACCATGGAAAAAGCAGATGCCCTATCTTGCAGAGAAGATCACATGGATGGAATTGATGATGATAATAAAGGAGTCCTAGTTATCAACCCTGATCACATCCACTCCACTTCCATTATGTACTATGGGGATAATGTCCTGAAACATGTTCAACATGAGTCCATGAAGTTACCTCCACACTCTATGAAGCACCTATGCAACCTTGGCTATGAAATCAAGGATACTTTCCTTAGGAAGGGGATGGTGATATTTGTTCCCACAGATCTACACCTCAAAGCAATCCATCTACATCACAATATCCCTATTGCAGGACATCTGGCACTGACAAAACCTATGAACTACTCTCATGGTCATACATATGGCCACATATGCAAAAAGAAGTAAAAGACTACATCTCATGTTGTGAAAGATGTGCTTGATTCAAAGGTACAAATCAGAAACCAGCAGGGTTACTAAATCCATTGGAAACTCTGAATGCACCATGGGAAGATATCTCAGCAGATTTTATTACAGACCTTTCCCTTTCACACAATTATAACTCCATTCTCACAGTTGTGGATTGCTTCTCTAAAGAAGTTGAATTCATTCCCATGATTAAAACATGCTCTTCACTTGATCTAGCAAAACTCTATCTTGCTTACATATGGAAACATCATGGCTTATCAAAAACAATCATATTAGATTGTGGACCACAATTCACTTCTGAGCTAACCAAAAATATATGCAAAGCCCTATCTATCACCTCTAAATTATCTTCTGTGCATCATCCACAAACAGATAGACAAACAGAGTGCATGAATTGAGAGGTGCAATAGACTTATGAACCTTCTGTGCCAAAAATCAGAATGACTGGTTAGAATGGCTTCCTATCGCACAATTCTCATATAACCATAAAAAGCACACTTCTATTAAGTTCTCACCATTTGAAGTAACAAAAACATACCAGCCTAGAATGGGTATAGAACCTGCTTCCACTCCTTCTAAATCATCACATGCAGACATATTCATTTTGGATGTCTTCAATATTCTTAAACAAATAAAAGAAAATATAAACAAAGCAAAAGAATCTATGTGTGTTCAAGTGGATAAACACCATTCTGAAGCCCCTATCTATGCACCTGGAGATAAAGTCTGGTTATTCACAGACAATCTCCACATTACATGCCAATCAAAGAAGCTCTCAGAGTGATGGTTTGGCCCCTATGCTGTAATATCCATGAAAGGAAGTAATGCTGTAGAGCTTAAACTTCCCAAAACCATGAAAATGCACCCAGTAGTAAACATCTCACATGTAAAACCCTACAAGAAGTGCCTAGAAGGCCAGACAATGTACAAACCTGGCCTGGTTGAAGTAACCAAGGACCAAGAAGAATTATTTCTTGTCAATCACATCATTGACTCTAGATTATGTGGAAAATGCCTAGAGTATCTTGTTCACTGGGAAGGATATGATGAATCCAAATGCACATGGGAACCTGTAAAGAATCTCATGGGATGTGCAGAAGCTCTGCAAGACTTCCATGATTCTCACCCTAATGCCCCTTGGAAATTACATATGACTTATGAAACTTTCTCTTTATTCTTCACCCCTTATGAAAATCTCACAGAGCACGATGACCTAGTAGACATTGACATTAGTCTCCATCGTCTCAATTATAAAACAGATCTTTCAGAGCAAGATCAACAGAGAGGAGATAGTGTTATGATTTTGACTTTTACCCCTAACTTTGACAGTCACTCCAACTTTTTACATTATATTTTCTAACTTGACCTTTATCTTCTTTGATCATATGACCTACATGTGTTGTGCCTCATGGCAAGGCTATACTCAGAACCTACTCTAATTGGCTGCCACATTTATGCTTCTATTTTTCATTTCCAATATCAAGGCAGTGCCTCATCTCTTATCTATGATAATGCCTCATGCTTATCACATGATAAACTACTCTTCCTTATCCTCCAATCATTAAATTTCTCCTTATCATTGTATGATTCCCTATTTGGAAATAGGTACAAACATGTACAAACAGTAGTTTAGTATATAAAGGCTCAATGCCACCTCCAGAGACTTTAGAGTTCTCTTGGAGTTTTCACCTCTCTTGAGTAACTATCACCCTTCCTCTCTACTACTTTAACAAGTCCCAAGTTCAAGGCTTGTTTCACCATCCATGTACATCAACCACCATCACCTCCTTTCTCAATGGTACCCCTTCCTCTTCTCAGTGTTCTCACACTATCTTGCATGCAATGCATGCAATAATAGTAACATGACTGCAACATCAGCAACAACAAGAACAATGAGAACATGTCCATCTTCAAGTTCCTGCATGTCCTCTCATTGAGGACACAACAAGGACAAGGATGGCAACATGACCACAATTATCAATGCAACAATAACAATGCCTCCTCACCCTTCTCATGGTGCCTCACCTGGCAATGACAAGGACATGATGATAAAGACCATAACACCACTGCAACTATCCCATGGAATGACAACAACAGCAATGATGCCTCCACTTTGCCCATCTCACCTCATCTCACCTGGCAGTGATAAAGATGCCTTTGTCCCCTTCATGCCATCTGTTACAATTTCAACTTTTACTCCTAACTCTAATGGTCACTCTAACCTTTCACCTTATGTTTTCTAACTTGATCCTTACTTTCTTTGATCACATGACCTATGTACATGTGTTATGCCTCATGCCAAGGCTATACTCAGAACACACTCCAATTGGCTATATAATTATGTTTTTATCTTTCATCTCTGTTATCAAGGCTATACCTTATCTCTTATCTATGACTCATTCTGAATCCTTATCTATGATAATGCCTCATGCTTGACACATGTCACACAGCCATTCCTTATCCTCCAATCATTAATTCTCTCCTTATCATCATACAATTTCCTATTTGGAATTAGGTACAAACATGTACAACCAATAGTTTAGTATATAAAGGCTCAATGCCACCTTCAGAGACTTTAGTCAAGTTCTCTTGAAGTTTTCACCTCTCTTGAGTGACTACCACCTTTCCTCTTCATCACTTTAACAAGTTCCAAGTTCAAGGCTTGTTTCACCATCTAGTGTTTAAAAGTCCAGTCTGGTCCAGTTTTTTGACCCCCTGACCATGCAACCAGACCAAAACCAGTCCTAGCAATGTCCAGAAGAGTCCTGGACTGCAACTGGACCAATTAGGACTGGTCCTGATCAGTTTTTTAGCATTATGCAACCAATTGCAACTAGTTGCCTGAAAGACCAACCCCTGATCAAGCAAGAATCAAGCTTCCTATGAGTGAGATCGATTATTCTATATTCCTAGCTACAGATTACTCCTATATACCATAAGGATTGGATCACAGGATCAGTAGATATGACCTATTTCTTGATCAATGTTGATTTAGGAGGTATACTGACCCAGATTCACTTATAACAATTCATCATGTGAGTTTCATGCTTCCCATTAGTGAGATCAATTATTCTATACACTCCTGGCTACATATAATTCCTATAGTGGGAGACATGGGGATCCATTCCTGACGAGATATAAGCATTTCCAGGTCACTTGTCATTTTTGACTGATTTGAGTGGTATACTAACTCAGATTCACTTATATCAATTCATCAAGTGACTTTTATGATTTCTATATGAAATGAAGTGTTCTGCATACTCATGGCTACATCTAATCTCTATAATGTGTAATGTAAAAATAATGTTTGGGTGAGAAATGAGCATTTCTGGGTTGGATGTCACTTTGACATTAAAATATTGATTTTGAGTGATATATAGGCTAAACAAATTCCAAAAAATATGGAAAAATCACCAAATATTCTCCTGAGTGGTAGTATATATAGGGGGTGGCTGTGCACCAGCTGCAACCGGTTGCAACCAGTCTTTTACCAGTTGTCTAACTTGTCTCAAAACTAGGCAACTGCAACTGGACTGGTAAAGACTGGTTGCATGTGACTGATATCAGTCCAGTTGTGATCAGTTGTGGTCCAGTCCAGTTGCCAGTTGTGCTACCAGTCTGCAACTGGACTTTGAAACACTAATGCCATCTCACCCTATGACAACAGCTTGAAGGGCTGTTAAGACTGTGCTGACCTCCAGTGTAAACTCTGATGAATAGGGGCTTTTGGAGCTCTGGAGATTGGGATAAGGACATTGGATTCAGCTTATGTGCTGCCCCCTTACCAGTGTTATATTCTAATATTTCAGAGGTGGAGTTTGAAGTAAAGAGCAATAAGATTAGAGGAGAATCATAATGTGCAACTAAGTTGTCTAAGTTGATAATCAAGCTAAAATACAGGGAAGTAACTACAATTTATACTCAGAGAAAGGTAGAGATTACTAAAGCTATGTAAGAGCTGAGTAAGACTAAGTAAGATAGAGAATGAGTAACCAGAGAGAATCAGATATATATGTACAAATGCTGGAGCTGTGCTCCTAAGTGAACACAGATATCAAAGTACTTACAAATCAGAACTAGTACAAATGGAGAAAACATCGGAGTAACATCAGAGTAAGTGGAGATCATGGAGTTGAGCAGAGAATCTAGGAGTTGATCAGAGATGTTGAAGTAAGCTAGGAGTTGGGAGAAATGGTATATGACAAGGGCTTGACAAGAAGGACCACAATGCCATTGCCACTACAACTATGACATGAGAATGATGATGATGACAGCAGTGGTGGCATATCACAGCAGTGTCTCTATCTCACCCACTTTGTCTCACCTTACTTTATAATGGTGAGGATGCCTCCACCTCCTTCATGCCATCTGGTGATGACAAGGCCTCAATCAGGAGAACCACAACATGGGGACTCTAATGGCAGCAACAATAGTGTCTCCACCCCCTCATCTACTTCACCTGCCATGGAGGAGGAGGAGAAGGAAGAGTCAGATGATGAGGAGATTATTGAGAAGGAGGTGATAGAGTTGGCAATGGAGGATACAGAGTTGTCATGAAATGGCTCATAGGCCATAGTGTGGGTATAGAATACCCATGTGGGTCATGGGTATGGATACAGTTCCAACTTTACCCTGGTCAAAAGTGGGGCCCATACTGGGTGGGTTAGGGTGTGGATTAGACCTGGAGATACCCATACTATCCATACCCATACCCACCTCATGAGTTATACCCTCAGACTTACTAGCAGTACAATATGTTTGATATTTTGTTTGCAAATCTTTGTCATTTGAGCAGCCACCAAAAATAACATATGCAATATAACAGACTTGTCAATAGTTATCCAATCTCCAACTCACTCATCCATTCTTCCAACAACCCTAAATAGTCTTAGCAATCTAATCACTACTCATGCCACTGAATACCATCTATAAACTAGACAAACAGATCCCAAAACAAACCAAGAAGGCCAAAGCTTCCCTTGAGGACAACACTATCAAACTCCTAAAAAAGTGCAGGTATCACAACTAGTATTTAAAGGTCTGGTCTAGTCTGGTCTTTTTCTCTTTTTTGGAGAGACTAGAACTGCAACCAGTCCCTGTTTACTAGATTTCTTTGTGTGATCAAACTGAACCAACATCAGTTGCCACAGTCAGTTGTGACCAGTTGTGACCATGACTGGTCTTTAGGTCTGGCCACTCAGACATGAGGAAATCCCCTGTACAAGTAAATAAAATCCATCTGTTTTTTGTTCACTGGCATCCACTTGAATTATGTTGATGACTCAAATAATGAGAGTGCTCATTGTAACCAGCCTATAAGGTCTGGGTGCAGAGGTCTCTTCAATAGAAGGATGTACTATGGGAAACTCACAGTAACTGTAGAGCTGGGTGACTTGAGATAAGACTTGAGGAGTAGAGAGACTGCAAAGGACTCAAAGAACAAGATAGTAATTCAAGTTAAAAAGAGCAATAGAAGGGAGCTCTCTTTATGTACATACAGGATTGTTTGTATATGTATATGTGTTGGTCTGTGCACAATAATATCTCTTCCTAAATAAAGAAAGGAAAGATACAATGAAAGTGTATCATGAGTTATATTGAATGACAAAAGATCTGTGCAATAGATTATGACTAAATGTGATAGTGTAAGTATGAAGGTAAGATTTTTCATCCTAATCAGTGATCTGAAAGACAAAGTCTGAAGTAGAAATATCACTAATTTCAACACTCTTCCTCACTAGAAATGTTGGTCATATGTAAGGAGACAAAGTAAAACTTTCACATCCTTGCTTAAAAGCTATCTTTCCAAGATCCAAAGATCTGTGTGAAACCTTTGGCCACAAAGTGGACTTTCTTTCTGCTATCACTTTTAGCTGTGTAGACCCATCTCCCTTTAATACTCTCTCAACCTTTAGGCAAATCAACCAAATCCCATATCTTTCAGTTCACAAGGGATTTATATTCTCCTTCTATCACAAGTCTCCATTCTCGCTGATCAGAGGAATATCCCTATATTGTTTGAGTAGATTCTGAGTAATTGCTAATGACAAATGAAATCTCATCCATTGGTTTGAGTAGAGATCTATTATATTCTCATCATTAGTGGGTCTCAGTTCTTCAACCAGAATCTGCTCTTCTTGAATAGGAACATCTCTTCTAGCAAGGTCTCACTTGATTTCAAGCAAAGTGCAATTACTATAGCATTATCAGGGAGTATGTGTGGAGCATGTATACAAGTAGTGCATCTTTCCTCAAGGAGAGGTCAAACATTAGTTTGTTTCTAAATAGTCTGTCTATTTTGATGTGGTAGAGCACAGAATGCTATAAGAGGTTCTCTGGATTGGTGTGGAGGTTGCCAAAAAGCAGGTTTGAGAGGATGAGGTTCAATCCATTCATAAAAAAAGAAGTTTATACCATTTATGTTGTGGAATATCCTTGTAGTCTCTCCAATTTCCAGTGGAGGTAGTGAAGTGACCAGATTGTATGCCTTATTTCCAATCAGATTGAGGTGATGGTGGTGAAACTGGTGGAAGGGATAGATCAGATTAAGTTCAGATAAGGGAAATAGTAGATGGTGCATTGTGATTCTGATTTAAGAGAAGAATAGGTAAAGGAAGGTCTCCATAGTGAGGGACTTTGTGATGGTGATGAAGATGATGAATGCAAGGAAGAAGGTTGATTAGAAACTGGTGGTACTAGTGGTTCAGAGTCATTATAGACAATAACATGAGGAGGGAGTTCTGGATTCTGTTCCTGTGTAGAACCATGATTGAGTGCAGGATCTTCATATAGATGGTCTGGTTTGTCTCTAGTCTTTCTGGAACATGAAAGAAAAAATAATATGTCAAAAGTGGCATTTGTAGAGATGAAGGGATGATGTGAGACCAGAATTTCTAGCATTTAGTACCAGATTCATATCCAATAAAGGTCATTTCCTCTGCCTTTGCTGCTAGTTTCAATTGTCTCATCTCATCTAGAATATAGACATAAGCAGAACATCTGAACACACAAAAGTAGGACACATCTGGAATCTTTCCAGAGAATGGTTTAATGGAAGTTCTCCAATTGAGACAACAAACAGGCTGCCTATTATAGATGTGAAGTGAGGTCTCCATTGTGTCTTACCAGAGCATATTGGGTAGGCATGTATAATGGCAAATTGCCCCACTGTTGGCCTTGTAGCAAGATTTGTTCCATGCCCTTTTCACAATGATATCTTCCTCCATGTCTGACTCTGACAGACTGTGCTTCTCACCAGTCTTTACTCTACAGGGTTCTACTTCAAGGTCACATGTATTAAGGTTACTGCTCAGATTGCATGATCCTGAGCCTTTATTGGACAAAGTAGTTGCTCTGGCTCTCATGGTTTTAAGGCCATAGACCTTCTCTGTAAGATGTGGAATATGTTTTAGAAGGATGTTGCAATGGGATTGATGAGGTGTTTGAGAGGTCAAGGGTTTTATCTGAAAAGTCAATTATTTTCAGGTTAATTCTAGGCAAAAACTTTTTGTTTGTACTGTACAGTTGTCACAAAGATCTGTGTGGGTACAAATTTGAAATAAGTGTTTAGATGGTGGCCAACTTGAATTATGCCATGGGTATTACTCATGGGTATGTACCCATGGATGGCGGGTTCACAGGTCCAAATATGGCAACCTGTACCTGTAACCCATCATAGGTTACCCATACCCATGCAGAACTCTAAGTGCAAGATTCCATATCAAAGGGTCCCATAAGATTGGTGTGAAGAAGATCCAAAGCACAAACAGCATGCTTCTCAGAGAGTGGATAGGAGTGATTAGGCATTTTCCCAAGAGCACAACCTTTACAAGAAGCTCATCTGGAAGGAACAGTGACCATGGAAGAACCCATAGTATGAGTACTAAGATGTCTCAATGCATTGTTAGAAGGATGACCCATGTGTTGGTGTCAAAGAATTCTTGACCACCAAAGCAATAACACTAGGTTTGATCAGAGATGACCGAAACTAGTGAAGATTGTTGTCTGGAAATAAAGCAGAACCTGAAGCCTGTATTACCTGAACATCTTTGGTGTTCCAGATACTTGTTTCTTCATTAATTGTCTCACTTCTGAAACCTTGTATAGCAAAAGTGAGTATCAACAAAAGTTGATGAGCAGCCTTGAGAGCATACTAAACTTGATCAAGGATGAGAGGATCTTGACCATTGGATCAGAGTATGACCTTTCCAGAACCATATATAGTGACAGAGGAACCATTCACTACTAAAGCAGTACAAGTTCCTTTCTTTAGATCAAAAGAAGTCATCTAGATAGGGTATAATGTGATCAGTATAACCACTATCAATCATTCAATAATCAGAGGCTTGGAGCTTAGTTGATCCAATACTATACAAGCCAGAAAGAGGATTGGATTCAATACATGCTCAACAGGTGAGATGATGGGAATTGTCTCTGAAAGTTATAGTGTTAATACTAGACTCTACTGTCAAAGGAAATAGGATTAAAGTCATCAAAATATAACCTATGGGGGCATTGAAATAAGAAAGGGTCTCTGACAGAAGTGCCAGGCAATATGAGTCCCATGAATAATCCTTCAACCACAATTTTGTATGGCTTGGGTCTCTTCTTGGTAGAAGGTCTGTCAGGAAGTAGATCAGGAAGTTCCTCAGACAGAGAAGGAACTCCTGTGGGTATGAAAGGAATTGGAAGTCAATGGTGATACATCCAGATCAGAATTGTCTCCCTAGCCATGTTCTGCTTGATTAGAATCAAAGTAGAACTTATTCATCTCAGTGACCATTGTTAAAACATCTGGTGTGAGGTGATATATGAGAGAGGATAAGGAAGGTATGAAGAAATCACTGAGCTAATGAACTATATGATCTCATCACAACTGTTTGGTATGATGGTCAGATCCAGGAATGGATTGCATGGAGCATGTTCTTACTCAAGCAATCTGACTGGGAATGCATCAAGGATGCAAGGTCAGTTGTTGCTGTAAGTACCTACTCCACTCCACTCCCTCCAACAATATTGACATTGCAGCTACTAGGATGCAAATAATATTCAGCAATGTTTCTCAAACAAGCAGCACACAACTCTCTGGCAGCCCATTTCTGCTCTTGAAGCACTGGTACTTCAAATGGTGTGGGAATCCAAGCTGAAGGATGAGAAGTATAGTATTTTTCATAATGCAATCCAAGATGACCTTAACAAAATCTCTAAGTACTATAACCATCTTGATAAAAAACCAGTTTAGGTTCTGGCACTTGGTAGATTGCACAGAACCACTCAAATTGATACTGACAAGATCTACAGTATTACACCCATGCTACAAATTTGAGTATATCAAGATGGCCTGGGGTTGAGCAGGCTTAGGCTTGAGAAATCGCTGATGGAAATCTGAATGCCAATGTTACAATTTCTCCCTTGTTTTCTTCACCTATGTCACTTCACTCCATAGTATTCTCTTTGGACTCGTGTCTTAGCTGTCTAAGCCCCATTAAGACCCTATCATCGATGGCTTACTAATTCCCCTCTCTGATCATATCTGCAGTACTTTAGTCAGCTCTTCTTCATCAGGATCTGCTTGCATTGCACAATAATGACGCATCCTCTTCCTCTTTGATCCTATTGTGTCAGTTCTGCTCTTCATTCAGACCCCCTCTTTGATAGTATATAAACCCATGTCTCCTCTCTTGTAACCTTAGCTTAGATCTACTTGACAATACACCTTGTCTTGTATCCTCTTGAAATTCTTGATCACTTGCCCCAAGCTCCAAGCACCTTTGAACCTTCAAACCCCAACTTCCTCCAGATAGACTTGGAGGTCTTTGAACCCTCTTCACAACTAGCAGACTTGCAGTGGTTGTTTGAGATATCACAGCTGCACAGTGACCCTTGTTGTACAAGTCATCGCTTGATTCTACCCTAAGCAACTTGAAGCATAACAGCTAAGAACTGGCATGATGAAATACTCAAGATAGTCAAAGCAACCATGCAAGAGTACTGAGAGGATACTGAAGCAGAATTAGCTGTGATACAGTGGCCACCATTGCGACAGCTATCAAAGTTGACTGTGTGCTCAAGTCTGAATTTGATTGGCACTATTACTTGTTTGTTACCTTGCAGAGATAGTCTAAAATGCTTCCAAGGACATGGACATCCTTGCCTGGTGGACAGTAAGTCTTATTCACATCTACTATGTTTCATTATATCTAAATACATCCAGAAACATTCTCAGATTTATTCAACACTGTTGTGAATTGCACAAGATGTCCTGGCATTAGTGTTTTATTTTAAAGTCCAGTCCAGTCTGGTTTTCCATGCTCCAAATAAGGCAACCAGACTGAAACCAGTTTTTTTTTAAACTCAGAAATTCCAGGACTACAACCAGATCACTAAAAACTGGTTTTTTTTATATTTTAGCCCCAAAAAAAGACCAGTTCAGACTGGTTGCAACTAGTCCTTAAATAGGGGCTGACTAATCTTTATGTAATTTGGTTCACACAGTAAGAAGTTATGGCCATTTTATTGTCAACCCCCCCAGATAAGATATATCCATCAGAATTAATATTTTGTGACTGATTAGTGTGGAAATCAGGCTTAGTCATAGTGAGACCAAATATAGTAGACACTCAGGGCTAGATGCTAACACTTGGATTTAGCTGATTGACTGAAAAATGACCAAGATATAGCCATTTCCAGGTCATATGTTATAGATTAGATCTATAGAATCATCATATAGTGTAAATTTTCAAAATAAATTTCTAAAATTCTGGAATAATTGTGCCAAATACAGACAAATCAGGGCTTTCAGGGAGTGCGATCAGTTGCACCAAAAGACCAGTTGCAACCAATCTTTTTGCAGTTTTTTGATTTTTGAAAAATGTAGAAGGACTAGGACACACTATTTCTAAAACTGAAAAGACCAGACCACTCGCTGCTCAGTTTGAAGAACTTCAAGTTATGAAGCATGCTTGGCTCCCATCTGTTGTTGACTATGCAGCCAGGAACTTGAGGGAAGTTTTAGAGGTCAGCCTTCAAGAATACAAGGAACTCTATGGACTCAATGAAGAATTGACTTAGATGGATCAGCATGATGGTGTTGAGATTGTTGATGATTAGCTTAATGTACTTGAATACATTTTGTAGGTCAAGTTTTGTAGTGAATTAAGTCTGGCTGTGTTCCTGTTAGTCTGCATGAAAGACTGGTCATGACTAGTCTCCACTCAGTTCTTTGAAATCTGGAAATTTGCAGGACTGAGACCAAGACTGATCAAAATTGACTACAACTGAGACTGACAGTCCAGTTGCACTTGGTCTTGGTCTGGTCTGGTTCTCTGTTTTTGAGTGGTTCTCTAATTGGACCTTTAAACACTATCTATCCATGATGATGATGCTCAGTGTGGCTCAGAAGGGCTTGAGAATGATTCAGATAATGTAACAGCAGAGGAAGAAAGTGAAGAGACACCCCAGGAAGAACTGGGTGTGCACATATTTGATTTTGAGACAGGAGTTACATTGTATTACTAACATAAGTAACAGAGTGTCAAATGAGAGACTGGACATTACCTATATATGCTTTTTTTACCCCTAAACTGGCCATCAAGGAACATAATGGCTGCTGTTCACATGTTTTCCAATGTGCTGGATGAGCATGCAAAGTGATGATCTGCTGATATTGGGGGATACCAAAGATACATGCACCACCAGGAATATATATAAATGTGCATGGAAGTGTCATTTTTGGGGGGAAGATGCTGTGAGCAGCTGATGAGATAAAAGATGCAGATGAGGCACATGCCAAGGTCATTATGAAGATTCTGAAAAATGGCAAGATAACAATGTCATTTGAGTGTAAAGGAAAGGGGCAAGTCACTTACTTGAGCATACCTTATACTCATTTCAAAACCAGGTATATTGTATGAGCTTTCATGTGTGTACACCTGCACAACTTGAACTGACTTGATCACCACTGAACTGCAGAATAGAGATTGTGTGCTGGGTATCCAAAAACCTATGGCCATACACAATTGTCAGCAATCAATCTTTTTTGTCTCTAATGAAGACAGGACAGCCAAACCATTACATACCTTCAGAGGATACCATCTCTCATGATGTTCATCACATTTTCATGCAGACACACAAGAGAATTGCTAAAATGTTGAATGTATGTTGGTACTTGTCCATCACAGTCTGAGTGTTGCTTACTATCATGGTAAATAGAAATATGATAGAAAGTTAAATTTTACAACTGATGCTTGGACTTTCCTAAATCACTGGTCATTCATGGCAATTTGTGTACATCTAGAGTACAATGGTGTACCTTTGACAATGCCATTAGATGTTGTTGAAGTGGCAAAGGCAAGACAATTGACTCATCTGACTGTGTCATTGTACTCATGATAGTGTAGTTGTACACCAGGTCAACCCTAGCTTATGAATTTCAGGATGTCCTAGAGGAATTTTCAGTACCTTAAATGGAGAAGGTAAATGGTTGACACAAAGTGAATATAGAAAGTAACTTAAGATGAAAATAAAGATTCTCTGCATTACTTGTGACAACACATTGAGCAATACAGTTATGGTTGATGTGCTGAGTGGTCAGTTGCCTGATTATACTGATCAGACCAGACATGCTCAGTGTTTTCTCCACACCACAAACTTGATGGCCAAATCACTGCTCCAGGCTTTCAATATAAGAAGGGAGAAGCAAGGTGCAGACAAAGAACTCACTGTTGAGAAACTCCAATTGATGAGAGAGATGGATGAGCTTGAAGTGGCTAGTGAGGATGTTGGTGATGGGGAGGATGTTGATGAGAATACAAGCAACAACAATCTTAAGGGATGGGTTGATGAGATCAAAAAGATGAGTGTTGATAACAGACAGCAGGTTTAAGGGTTGATTTGACCAACACAATTAGCACTCTCAAAAGTAAGTGGATTTGCAATGCACCTGAACTGATTATCCACCAGATATGAAAACTTGCCCACAAGATCATAAACTCATCAATCAAACTGCTCCCAGAGTAGTAGCATATCCTCAGTGACGAGTTGAAGCTTGTAGTCACAATCTTGCCATGAGATGTTTCCACAAGGTGGAACTTCATATGATATGCTTGATTATGTGCTCAAACATCAAAAGGCAGTAGAGTGGATGACAAGAGATAGGGATTTGGGATTGTGGCCATACAAGTTGAAGAAAAAGGAATGGAATATGCTTAAAGAACTATGAGATGTGTTGAAGGTGTGGAGAATCTAATCTTACTGAACACTCTATGATTCAGATCCTTAAGGATGTGACAGAGAAATTCTCCACTGGCAGGGCCATGCCCAAGCTTGCTGAGGTCATTCCTATGATGAATGCCATGGACAGTAAGCTCAGGAAGTATGCAGAAAATGACAAGCTCAGCACCCCTATCTGTGCTGGTATTACCATTGCACTTCAAACCCTCAATCACTACTACTTGCTAACTGACAGTTCAAAAGTGTATTACATTACAGATGGGTGAGTAAATGATCAATAGAGTTCCTATAACTAAACCTGAATGAACTATAGTCTTACACTCTTGTTATAAAATGGAATATTTCAAAGATACAGACTTAGTGTTTAAAAGTCCAGTTTGGTCCAGTTTTTGATCCCCTGAGCATGAAACCAAACCAAAACTGGTTCTAACAATGTCCTGGAGGCCCCAGACTGCAACCAAGACTAATCAGGACCAGTTCTACCAGTCTTTTTGACCAGTTACAACCAATTGCAACCAGTCTCAACCAAAACTGGTCCAGGACTGGTCTGCAACTGGTTTTCAAGCTTTGATCTATAGACAGATAATGTAGAGTACATTCCTACAAATAACTCCTATAGATAATAAGGATCAGACCACACGATCAAGAGATATGATCAATTTAAGGAACATGTTTCAGGGGCCATATGACCCAGATTCAGTCATATTGGCTCATACAGTGAGATCTATGATTTATGCCAGTGGGAGATATTATTCTACACACTCCTAGCTACAATGGACCTCTATATTGTGTGGGGATTGGACCACATGATCAGCAGATATAGGCAAAACTGGGTCAGATGTTTGATTTAGAGGAACATATGTATGACCACATACTGATCTGAATTTGGGTATATCAATTCTCAAAGTGGGATTCATGATTTGTGGTGATGAGGGGTATTATTCTACATGCTCCTAGCTACATAAGATCTCTATAGAGTGTGAGGATCAGACTCCAAGATCCAAAGTTATAGTTAAAACAAGGTCAGATGTTGATTTAGACAAGCATACTAAGCAGATTGAGTTATATAAATTCACAGAGTGGTTAGCATGGTTCCTGGTAGTGGGATGAAGTATTCCACACCCTTCTAGCTACATTCTATCTCCATAGTATGAGGGGCATTAACCATGTAAGAGATGAGATAGAAATATTTCTTTGTGATATGTCAATTTCTAACATTGAAATACTAATTTTGAGTGTACATGGGCCAAATAAATTCCAACAAAATCAGGAAAAATCACCAAAAAAATCATCCCACATGGTACTATAGATAGGGTGTGGCTGTGACCAGTTGCAACCAGTTACCTGACAAGCTACAAGACCAGGCAACTACAACCACAACTGGGCAACTGGGGCAACTGGTAACTGTAGTTCAGTTGCAACCAGTTGCAGTCCAGTCCAGTTGCCAGTCTTTTGAACAGTCCTAGACTGAACTTTAAAACACTATGCAGACTAGGATAAGGACTAGCTTCAAACTGCCAAGAAACTTGTCCACAATAGATTCAAATATTCCTACAATGCCACTGATGGGCCAGTTGACTTGGACATTGAGGTTATTGAGAAAGTACCAGTGAGTATTTGTTGTATTTACATACTCTGTACACTGTAGCTAATGTATTATAGAAATCTGACAATATGTCTAATGATATGTCTTCTCTGGCACCCCTGAAAGTGAAAGATGGCCATAATGAACTGGAGAGGTACTTAAGGGCTGATGTTGAGCATGTAACTGATGCACTTTTATGGTGGTATGAGCATTGTGCCATATATCCATGTCTATCCCAGATGGCACTAATTATTTAAGTATTCCAGGTGAGTCTTTGAATCTCTTTATATGTTCTATCTACTTGTTTATCTGATCTCTTTAGCTATCTCAATTGATGTCAAATGGCTTTTTAGCTGTGGTTGTCTCATACTTTTCCACATTTGCTCTAGTCTGTTAGTACAGTCAATCTGCACACTCATGTATCTTGGCTTATGGTTCAAACTCAAGCTCATTGATACCATGGACATGAAGGGTGCTGCTGAGCTTCCAGACATTAAGGAGGAGAAGAAACTGAAGAGCAGATGAGATGTCATTAATATTACCTAGTTACTACTGTGATTTCATGTAGCTATTATTAAAATCTGAGTAAAGGGTAGGATATGCCCACTGCCCAAGGTGGTAGCAAATGACTAATGTATTTACCTAAGTAAAGGACAGGATATGCCCACTAGTACATGAATGAGTAAGGTAACAGAAGTACAATGATTAGTAGGTACTCACCTTAGCCACTGCTCAGGGTGGTAGCAAATGACTGAGGAGTGAAAAGAATGAAGGTTTCAATAAGTAATCTATGGGTGAAGCTATGCTCAAATAAAATTGAGAACTGTAAATCTAAAATAAGTGAAGCCAAAAGAAGAAATATGTAAAAGGGACAAGTGTAATACATGCACATCACTTTCAAACCTTTCTAAGTGTGTTCTAATGTTCTGGAATTCCTACACTTCCAGAATTCTGGATATTCTGAGTTCCAGCTTGTGTGACATGATAACATATATCCTGGAACACACCAGAAGTATCCCAAGTTGGAATGACTTGAGGTTCTTAGTTTTTGACAGCTATGTACAAATTTGAAGCTTGGGTTTACTCACCATGGGTATTGTCATGGGTTACATTTTGTAAACCCACAGACAAACCCATACCCTCTTGGTGGGTATGGGTGTGAGACCATCTGAAATACCCCAGGGTATACTCATGCTATGCCCTAGTATTAGTAGCTCAATGAGGTTTGCTCCATTTGAGCTAAACTATGGGTACATGCCCATCCTAATGCAAAGAATGGCCAAGAGTACTCCTTCATCTGCTCCTGGCATACAAGCATTCATACAATGAGCAAAAGAAAATCTTAAGATAGTGCATGATGCTATCATCAAAAGTAGAGTAGTGCAGGCTCACCAAGCCAACAAAAGACAAACAGAAGACCAGAGCCTATGGATAGGAGATCTAACATATCTGTCCATGCAGAATCTTGCAATGCCCAAGGGGAGGGCTAGAAAACTAGTCTCTTGATTCATTAGACTGATGAAGATCCTGTAGATCAACTGATCTATAGATATGTACACTCTGGACCTTCTAGAGGAAATGATAAAATAATGGATCTATCTGACATTCCACATTGCACTGTTGTAATGACATGAACCAAATGATGATGAGCTATTCTCTCATAGAGAAGCCCAGGCATTCTATGACATTGAATTGACCAACAAGGAGGAATAGCTTGTAGATGAGATATTTACCCATAAGTGGACAGAGAACAAGGTTGAATTCCTTGTTCAATAGAATCTGGGAGATTCAACTTGGGAGCCTAGCTCCCATTGTGAAGGGCTCAAAGCTCTAAATTGATACATACCTTAACTTGCAAGAAGTAATGAACATCCATCAATTGCCTAAGAAAGGCAAGGGCACATGACCATGTGCTAAGACTTCACCTCAAGATGAAGACCAATAACAAAGTACCACAAATTAATCTAATTACTAAAAAAGTAAAACAAAAGAAAAAACAGAAAATACAAAAGCCCATAAAAAACATAGCCATGATGAGTACTCTACATGTAGATTACCTTTCACTGATCACACTTTCCTTTTTTGATTCCCACTAGGGCCACATGTCAAATTTAATTTGACATTGACCACATTACCAATTGTGCTTTGATTTTGCTTAATAATTTTCATACTTAACTTCAATATACCCTGTTCCTCCTCCTCTTCTCTATACATGATTACTATTGACTTCCACAACCACCATGTTCTTATCCCCCTCATGCTCCAAGTCCCTGTCTTGTAGTCATTATTGATCACAAGACAAAAAACCTGATAATTTATCATCTAAACATTACAATCACCATAAAAGGCATTATGAATCTTCATTCCCCCAATGTGATGGTAAATATTGTCATCCCTTGTCTGTGGAATGGTGGCAGGTCCACCCTACTCTCCCACTGATCTGTCATAAGCAAGATTGCAGGAAGTGTATAAAGTATGCCATGTATCTTGCTCTTACAATGATCAAGTCATCCAATTCATTCATGGATACTCTGAATGATCTGGCAGATCACTCTACCAACCTCTATAGGCACAAACTCTACAAACTTATCCTTACCCATGCCAGACAGTATGAGAAAGACTGATACAATCTATAACACAACCTGAACAAGGCCTGCAACAAGATTGTGTACCTTAGATGACACTCCAGTACTGGTACCTATGTCTGCATATGTTGAGGTGTATTAATTTGAGCAGGCTCAAAACAATTCCCTCAATGTGTTAATGGAAGTGGACCAGCCTCAAGCTAGCCCTTCTTCCACCAAGGGGAGGGAGGTATAGGGTATATCAGATTGTTTAGAACTTGTATCCAATTCTTCCTCATTCTATCAGGGGAAAATGTGCTCTGAGCCCTTGGTGAAGGCTACATCATACATTGATGTTGCACCAGTAGATGTTGCAACCTGTCCTTCACTCACCTTCAAGTCCATTGCCCAAGAGGTAAAACTATTCTCTGACCTTCAGAGTAATGAGCAACCCTAAGGAGTCATTATTCTCAGAGATGGTATTGTGGACAAAAAACAAACTGTTTTTATGCATATCAAAGACATTGTCTATACATATCAAGACAGTATGGCTGACCATGCAATCAAAAGTGTCCAAGAGATGTGAATAGTGTTTTAAAGTCCAGTCTAGGACTGTTCAAAAGACTGGCAACTGGACTGGACTACAATTGCCGGTTGCTCTAGTTGCTAACTAGTTGCAGTTGCAGTTGTCAGGTCTGGCAGCTGGTTTGGCAACTGGTTGTACCCAGTGCACAGCCACCCCTATCTATAGTACCATCTGGGGTAATATTTAGTGAATTTTCCTGATTTTGTGACATTATTTGAGCCATATATCACTTAAAATTGACTTTCCTATGTCAAAAATTCATATGTCATATGGAAAATATTTTTATCTCAGTTAATTTAGGGTCAACCCCCTCATACTATAGGGATAAAATATAGCTATCACTGTATAAAATAATTCATCTCACTACTAGAAAGCATGATACTCACTGTGTGATTTTATATAAGTGAATCTGGGTAGGTATGTAGTCACATACTCCCCCTAAAACAACATCTGACCTGGAAATGCTCATATCTATTATGCTGTGATTGGATTTTAATGATCTAGAGAAGTACTTTGTGGCTAATGGTATGTAGAATAATATTTAGCAGTCATGTGAACCATGGTTCCCATGTATTCGGGGGCTATGGACTGGTTTGTGTGACAACTGATTGCAACTGGTTGCAATCAATAAAAAGACCATTTAGGACCAGTCCTAATTGGTCCAGTTGTAGTTCTAGACCTTCAGGAAGTCTTAGGACTGGTCGTGGTCTGATTGCCTGGTCAGAAGGCCAAAAAACTGGACTAGACCGGACTTTTAATCACTAGATGTGAATCCCTGCTCATCCTCCCAGGAAAAACCCTGACATACCCCTCTGCATGAACCTGGATATCATAGGCCTGGTCTGCCTCATCAATGATCCTGATAGATTGTACCTAATTTTTGAGAAGGCACAACATGAACAAGACAGCAACATGCTGTGCACACATCAGGCCCAGGACCTGATCTCACTCATCAACTTTTGGAATAGGAACAAACTCTCTTCCAATGAATTGATGAAAGTGGCACTAAAAAGCTGGAAGCTACCAACCTGGTCTATCAAAAAGACTCAGACCAGGTAGGAGGCTAAGTCTTGAGTGTACTGGGAAGATGTTAACACTAAGAGAGGGATTCAGATTTCCCTCTACTACAACTGCCTGCATTACAGGAGTGCATCACATCAGAATCAAACCAGGTAGTTCTCAGCAGCTCCAGCTCAACAATAGAGCCCAAGGATCCTATCTCTCTTAGAATGATGGGGGATGGACCTCCCTTACTAATGTCCAGACTCAGAGAAGTGCCTACTATAACTCCAATCAATAATGTCAACATGGAGGATCTAACTCCTGCTCCTCCCACACATGTAGTGTTTTAAAGTCCAGTTGCCAACTGATAATACAACTGGCAACTGGACTGGACTGCAACTGATTGCAACTGAACTGCAGTTACCAGTTGCCACTTTTTGATATTTAACCTGTTGACAGTTGTAGTTCTGGCCTGCTTACATACAACTAGTCATGAATCAGTTGCAACTGGTCTTTGTGTCAACCAGTCTAAGATTCCTAGTGCAGGTAGACACAACAAGATGTAAATAATACCTACTACAAATCAACAACTTCATCAATGTTATCCCAGCTCATGAGTTGCTTATCCTGGACAAGCATTTCCTGATATTTCAGATCAATCTTCTCACATACACTTGCATTGACCTTGGCCTTATCAACAATGTGCAAATGCCAGCTGTGTTTTAAAACTTGGAGCTGCTTGAACCTCTCTACACCAAGGCATGACCTGCAGTTGGTTGCAATTTCAGCACCTGCCAAAAACAGTTGCTTACATGGAACAGATGTTGCAGGAATTGCACAGACATCTTTTGCAATACCTGTAAGTGTTAGATATTGTTGGGAATGTACCTGACATATTTTTGAGCACAAAGACAGAATAAAAACATAAAAATACAAACTATCTATGTTACAATCACTCTAAACCTTGCTGACCACTTTGCTGACATCCTGACACCTTGCTGACCACCACCATAATCTAACCATTGGTACTCTCTCACTAATACTATTCTAATCACTCTATTTTATAGCTATTTTCCCATATTTTTCCATTGCCATTTAGGCTTGTTATAAGCCT
>JBBPUM010000189.1:0-24395 GCA_038094695.1 Chiua aff. virens
AACGCTGAGCAACCCGTCACTAGATCCACCGAGTCATTATTTGCCAAATCATTTAGACGATAGAACAAGGCACGCACCGAATCCGACCAGATATTGCAGTGTTGTCGCCTGGAAGCGTCATCGTCACTGACGATACTCGCACTAGCACAATACAGAAGATCTTACCTTGGACGCCTGAATTGCCGTCCGCAGGTGCGCAATCTCTTGCTCAATCCTGGTATCCACCTCCTTGATCTTGAGCTCCTGTCCACTGCTCTCCTCCCTCATCCGTCCCTTCTCAAGGTTCAAATCCAACCGTACACCCGCCTGGGTCCGCGTGATTTCCTCCCGAAGCCGCTGCTTCAACTTCTCCATGTCCGCCTGCAACCGATCGTTCTCAGCCTTGATCATTGCCAAATCGTTCTTCTCCATCAACTGTAGTTCAGATTTAAGCTGTGCAAAGTCGACTTGCTGGGTATACTGGTGCTAACGGCACAGTTCTCGGTCAATTCGCATGTCGAGGTGTCTGAATTCCGACGAGCCTAGGGTCGTCATACGAACCTTTTCCTGGTCGGCCTTGGTCACCATGTTGCTCGTCATGTTTCGAATGCTCTCGTCGATGACTTCTGCCATGGCGGTCATGATCCCTTCGGCCTGTTGTCGGTTCAGACCTTCTCGTTCCAGGCGCTGTACGAAGTGGTGTGTATCAAAATGAAAGTCATGGCGCGCAACGGTCGTTCGGAACCCTCGCGCCGGTGGTAACGAAGCGATCCGAGGACGTAGCGGTCTTGTTGTTTGCGAAAACGAGTGCGTTAGTCGGGTGTAAAGTGTAGTGGACATCAATGAGGTGCGTGGGAGTCGCGCAGTTCACCTAATCGAGGTCATTTCCCCGAACTCGCGGATTCCCCAACCATGATGGTTCGGGTTCTGTTCTCACATGAACGCATGCCCACAGTGGGTAACATAGTAGGTTCTGTATATGTTGCTTCTGGAATGATAATTCGATGGATTCGATTCACTTTCACAGTGGATCCCAAAGAATGCTAATCTACGTCAGTAGGAAGCAATTCCCCTTGCAAGGGGAGAATCTAGAAGGGCCGAGATACATTCTTGGCAGGTGTGTTGCCACATCATCTTACTTCAGAACGTCCATTCCACCAATGAGAACAGTCCAAAAGTCTGGATATCATTCGATAGGCCGACTAGTTTCCCCGTTCCGCATCATGTTCTCGAGGATTAATCGAAATCGATCAAATGCCAAGCGATGCGGTGTGTGCACCACTTCTTGATTGCCATGTACAGGTTCTATCACCGACAAAACGTTTCATTGAAATGCATGATTCAGTGTCCGAGAAGTCTCGAAAAAAGATGTCGCGTTATCATATATACGTACCTTGGACGATTCTCTGTCTGAACAACGAAAACACACTTGATGCTTGGTAGAGAGTCTTGAGAATAACAGCTGCAACTCGAGGTGGGACATCCTCGGGAAACAAAAGTAGCGTTCAAACTTCCCCGTGAAGAGGTGTATGCTTGTCTCGAGAGTCATGCATAGATCAGGTGCGGACACTTATCTTTTGTGGTATATTCCACTCGGGTCGTAAGCCCGAACGAGCGAATGGTGATCAATTCGATACAAGGTGAATATAAAGGCAGACATGCCCGACGAGGAAGATAGGCGACCAACCATACCCGTCCACATGCGCTTCATTCGTCCACTCGTACTTTTTATCTGTGCGGGCTATACGCTCGCGACCAAGTGCGCTTCATGTGCCTACACAGTGCAGAGCGTGGCTCTCCACAACAAGTGTTATCGCAAGGATGCCGAGGGAAATGGCCAGCCCGTGACGATCTGCCTGTACGTTTCTCCCAGGACAGTGTATGGGCCGAGTAGCTTTTTGACGAACGGGCTGATAGATACGAAGAAAATAGTCTCGTTCTGGAGGGTGTTTCCTGTACCTATGACGTATGTCTCTTAGGTACGAACTAGGCCTTTACTGATCTGTTTTCCGTGGTAGGTGTCAGGATATATTATACGAGATGATTCATATGGAGGGTGCATAGAAAAGGTTCCGGTGGACAGTACTGATTGTCCGCCGTGTTTGGTTTGAAAGAGTGTAGTTGCTGTACAATTATGTAAACAGTCGCTTGCTTCTTGAACTTGCACACTGAGCACTGCGATGGCCTCCAATGTTGCTCACACCCAAAGTACGAGCCCATGGGGTAGTTCAAGTACTTCGACTCATCCAAGTCTCGCCTCATCACTCACGGACACGTTCGGGCAGTCAAGAACTCACTACCAACCAGGATACATGATGGTCACTCGTCTCCGCTAACCTCCACTTCTCTTTCTCATTTTCGTTCTCTACAGTCTGCACAACAACACAATGTACACGCGCCTCAAAACGCACAATACACCGACGAGATACCCACTGTGCAAACAAAAGCAAAAATGAACCTTGCCCTCTCTCGCGGTGGTGCCTCCCACTTTGGCGCCGACTCTATGTTCGAAAGCGCTTCAACGTCGGTCTAGTCGTATTCTTCCTGTGTAGACCCTGACTTATAGTTGTTTCAGGCAACGGCAGGCCTTTGCAGACACGGATGCACCTCCTACGACCTCCATTAACGACATATTTCGTGAGTCGGCCTTTGGCGCATCTGAAAGAGCGCCCCAGAGAGTATGTCATGCATTCCCTTCAAAGCCCGATGCTCACCTTCTGTTAGGCTTTTTCTCTAGATGGCCCTTCCTTCACGTCACCCGCGCGTCAACCCCGCACTGATGTCGCACCCTCCACAACCCCCATGTGCTACGTGATCGTGTTCGGGTACCCGCCTGATAAGTACTCCGTGGCCGTCGAATACCTGAAATCTCTGGGCGCGGCCACCGAACCCGAACCCAACACCGAGATCGTCAACTGCTTCCGAATCGGGTTCAGAGACCCCGGAGAGGCAGCGCGCGTCGTCCGAAGGAACGGCGAGATCTTAAATGGGACTTGGATGATTGGCGTCAAGTGGGCTGTACGTTTTTTTCCTTGTTGCTTTTACGCATGTTCATCATCGTGTCTGGTTTGTAGGACTCGGCGGCGGCGGCAGATCTCGGGTCGTCATTGCGTGCATCCGCCACGTCGACGACACCTCAGGGACCCTCACAGCCGTCCGCGATGGTTGTCGATAGCTCATCCCCTTCGGCTTTGGTCGGTACGCCAATCAAGCTTGCGCCATCTGTTGCTGCTTTCCGCAAGGGCCACCCGCCGGCCGCGGTCCCTGCACAAAAGATATCCCCCGCTTCAACTATACCGCCCCAGGGACCAGCTGTTAATAAAGGTGTGCTCGGGCAAGTCACCGATCTGTTTTTCGGGTGGTAGTGTTTCTGGATGTGCTGCTGTATTCCATTGTGATGGTAGATGGTTAATGCGATTTAATGACACGATCAACTCGGATCATTCTCTGGTGATTCGTTTCAAATCTCGATAGGTATATCACAAGTGTCTACAAGGTCAATCGACACCTACAGACTCACAACGTCCCCTGTTCATCATTTAGTCTGCGAAATGTTCATGAATCACTCTGGTCGATATTTCTTTGTCATGACCGGAACGTGTTCCGAGAGTCTTCGTGGGATCTATGTCAGTATACGAAGGAGTCGAGGGACGACACACAGCCATGGATAGTCTCACTGGGGTGGCCTTGCAAGTACTTGTATTCGACCTCCGGCCGGATAGAATGAGAGGGTGCGTGCAAAACAAAGACTACCAATTTGAAAGCGAAGACCGTGTGATTGGTATGCTCTCCAACTCGTGCTCGTATTCGACCTCCACTCTCGCCCCCTCTGGAAGTGGTGAGTGTAAGTAGGAAAGCAAGCAGAGACGCGATAAAGACGTACTCTCCGACTTCTTTCGAGGTGCTTTTGTTGGTATCTTTGCTTTCCGTTTGCCCAATACCACTTTCGGTGTTGAACGCGAGCGACTGCTCATGGTCTCGTCGTCTTCCTCATCCGAACCCTCACTATCCCCCTCTGACGGTGCCTGTCCCTGGGGCCGGTTGAGGTAAAGACGAGGCATTCAGTGTCCGAACTCACCATAATGTCCTCCAAGTCGCTCAAATCACTCAGACCGGCTTCGTCCCCACTGATATCGCTGACAAATTCGCCCTCTAATTCCTCCTCCAATTCCTCTTCATCTTCGCCATCCGTCTCATCGTCCACTAGTCCCAAGTCTTTCTCTGCTTCTATTTCATTCTCCTTTCCTCCCTTTTCCCTGTCCAGTATGGCCTGCCACACGCTCTCGTTCACGTTTAGCGGTGCATCACCGTAGGCCTTCGATTTTAGTCGTTCAATGAGCTCCTTCTCGATCGACTTTTCAAGGTGTGCAGCGGAGAGGGCTTTTCGCTCGCGCGTCGCCTCTCTCCGATCCAATTTCTTCTTCACCCCAATCAACTTTGGCCTGCACACGTCCGATGGTCAGCATCCAGCCAAACCACCACACTTTCCACACTTACTCTTGTCGCAGTTTTATCCGTCTCATCTTGATGAGGTATTGCGTGATCTTGGTCACCCGTTGTTTGCATTTGTGGATCGTGAAATTGGGCCAATACACAAGTTCCTTGTCGATCTGGCGGCCCCGGGAAACGTTCCAGTCGTTCGTTCATGGACGGCGCGACACGGTGCTCACCTGCTCGAGTGCTTTCGAGTAGTTTTTTGAGAGTGGGATTTTCTCCCACATTTTAGCGGGCGTGTGCGCGCGTTCGATCGTCTTGACGTAGAGATAGAGTGCACCTGGACAGTTTGCATGAGAACGCGGGTGAGAGGGAACACGGGACGACAGCGTACCTTCGTGCTCGCGTACGGTTGCATAGCGTGAGTTGGCGAGTGGACAGGACTGTCTGCTGCAGAATCCAGTCACGTTGTATTCATTGCGACAAAAGTTTTGTGTGGCGGTTCTGACGGTGCGGAGGCGAGGTCAAGGGTAGGCAAGTGATGTGACTTGAAAGTGAACGAACTTTACTTTGTAGGAGCAGAATTGGGTGTTGATCACAGACCATATCACGTCGTCGCTCTGCATCCTGGCATGAGATATCGGTGTAAATTTTGTTTGAGGCTATTGAATTCCAAGGGCGTTGACTAAGCACAGCAGTCCTTACTCAAGGCCACCATGGGGAAACTAAACATCGCCCACCACAAATCCTACCATCCATACAGACGAGACAACATCGAGCGTGTACGAAGAGATGAGGAAGAAGCAGCTCGCCAGGAGGCCGAACAGGAAGGTCGGGTTGCACTCGCAGACGCAGAGGCGCGGCTATCGCTATTGCGCGACCGCGCCGGCATTGGTGGGAAAGGCAAGGAGAAGGCTGATGCAGTAGAGGGTCCATCGAGTGGAGCTGGTGTTAGCTCTGGAAAGCACATCAACCTTTTCGAGGATCTGGAGCAAGTAAGAATGGCCCGTTCTCCTCACTTGCCTTGCTGATTGTGACACAGCAAGCGATGATGACCGTGGCCCGTGCGGCCAAAAAGACAGCACCTTCAGAGGCCGAGAAAGGTGTCCCACTCGCACCAAGTGCCAAAGACCTCAATCCCTGGTATTCAGATAAGACAAGAGACCGAGGGCAGACCGCAAACGACCAGGAAGACGAGAGACGGTAAGTATATCATTCTTTTGATACCAAATCCACTTTCTAACAATCTTCACAAGGCAAAGGGATCTTCGATTTAAATCTATGAGTGACCCCCTCACTGCCATCACACAACAATTGGCCTCCCGGTCATCCTCAGGACCTTCGTCGACATCTAATTCGCGTTTCCGAGACAACCGTTCGTCCCGCCATTCGAACGATCCCCCACCAGAGCAACTAGATCCAACATCGGCACGCTTGAAGCGAGAGTCTTCGGAGCGAGAACGAGCGCTTGCGCTCATTCGTCGGAAGAAGAGGGAGGCGGCAGGCAGTGAAACGCCGAGTACTGTGCACGGTGGTATGGACGAGGGGTACGGCGATGTGTACAACAAGAGAGCAGTAGAAGAAGCCCACGCACATAGGGACAGATGGCGGAAAAAGGCATGGTAATTTAGATAAGATAACAACTATAACTGATCAACTGATTATGTCGCCATAATCGAGTCATCCCAATGGCAAGATGCCAGCTAGTCGCAGCGTCTCTTCCCGATACCACTCATGCCCATTCTGCCACCCCAGCTCGAGCAGTCCATACATGTCGTGCCCACTTTTACCCTCGAGAATGGTTGCGTGCTAAAAGACATCCCTGTCGCGTACAAAACCTGGGGTCTACTCAACGGACCCAAAGACAATGTCATGATTATTTGTCATGCCTTTACTGGCAGCGCCGACGTCGAGGACTGGTGCGTTCTCGTCTCTCATCTGTCGTCTATACCCTAACCAATTTCGGGTTAGGTGGGGCCCGCTGATAGGACACGGAAAGGCATTCGACCCGAGTCGATTCTTCATCTTTTGCGCCAACGTTCTCGGTTCACCCTATGGGACAGCTTCTCCCGTGACGACCAACCCAGATACTGGTCGTCCATACGGCCCCGAGTTTCCTCAGACGTCTATTCGTGACGATGTCCGGTGAGTTCACAATACACCCAGATTCCGAGTTGTCATCACAGCTCACCGTCGCAGCCTACACAAACACGTTCTCGACCACCTTGGCGTATCAAGTGTTGCTGTCGCTATCGGGGGATCCATGGGTGGCATGGCCGTCCTCGAATGGCCACTCTGCAGCACTCCTGGATACGTCCGCCATATTATCCCTCTCGCTACCTCCGCCCGACACTCAGCATGGTGTATCAGCTGGGGTGAAACACAACGCCAATCCATCTACAGCGACCCCACCTACGAAGATGGTTATTACAACGCTCAGCCGTCCTCGGGCCTCGCCGCAGCACGCATGGCTGCCCTTCTCACCTACCGTTCGCGCGACTCGTTCGAGAGCCGGTTCGGCCGACGTCCCCAGGTAGCGCCCTCGTCATATCCCAACGGTCACCGTCCCACGACACCGATCGCCTCCCAGCCGCTCTCCCCCGCCGACCAAGCCCTCATCGCACACAACGAAGGCCACCAGCGCGCCACACGCCCCGTCTCCCAACCCACTAGCCCCACTACCACTACGCCACACACGCCCGTTTCCGAAACCGCAGCTCTGCCTTCCCCGGTCTTCTCAGCCCAATCCTACCTCCGCTATCAAGGCGCCAAGTTCGTCGCCCGGTTCGACGCCAACTGCTACATCCACATCACACGCAAAATGGACACCCACGACCTCGCTCGGGGGCGTTCAGTTCCACCGAGCACCGATGCTTCCGCCTCCTCCATACACCCCGACCCCTTGCCCACGATCATCGCTACCCTCCCTCCACGCGCACTCATCATCAGCATCGAAACAGACGGCCTCTTCACCCCCTCCGAACAACGCACACTCGCAACGCACATCCCGGATGCAGAGTTGGTCATCATCCCCTCCCCCGACGGCCACGATGGGTTCCTACTCGAATTTGAGCAGATCAATCGGCACGTGCTCGGGTTTTTGAGACGCGAATTTCCGAGGTATTATGAGACGGAGGGGCGAGAGTTGGAGGGTGAATTGGAGCAGGACTTTGCGGTCAAGAAGACGAGCTTGTTTGGCGAGGCGGAGGCGGACGTGACGAGGTGGTAGTCCGCACAGGAGTACGCGTGACGTTCTTTTGGGTGCAAACGGCGATGTGTTTCCTTGGAAGTTCTATTGGTGCTCACCGCTCAACCGGGATTTATTAGATTGTCAACCTCGTAACTCATTTGTCCGCGGCAGTGTGCCATCCAACTGGTATTTATGCATACACATCTCATATTGATTTTAGAGTGCTTGCCACGTGTGACAAATTGAAAGATACAGGGCTGACCTTACCCTTTATTCCCGGTGAGTCATCACCAAGATAAGACCCAGTGCCAGCACCGGGCCATAAGTATCGGACCTGGCCTAAGTATCCGGCCAGGTTGTTGCACAGGTCAAATACCGCAGATGTCATGGCATGTTGCGACTCGGATATAGACGGCTCCACATTCATGTCGATATCGATGAAGTTTGACGATTAACCTCCACCGCAGTTCGTGATAAGTGACCTAGGCAGTATACCGTGATTGAGTATATCGTACAGATGGACTTTAATTGTGCACACTAGTATGCGTGCGGCGCGCCAGCACCAGAAGAAAAAAAAGGGACAAAGGAAACAAAACTATATCATATTACATTGTAGCAGTGGCAGTCTGAGAAATTTTTTCAAGTAAATGTTGCATGTTCAAGATATCTCCGCACAGGACTGGCTTCTTCATGCATCAGTGTGCAGTGGGGAACTTCAAAATTTTTTAAAAAGCAAACAGGCGCAGAACAATTCAGTGGGATCGATTAACCATTGCGCTCGCGCCCGCTTTTGTGGCGGTTCTGTCGCCGCGTCCGAGCCACCCGGCTCAGCTGTGTCCAGTCTTCACTTGCCGGTGGAAGAAGGTAAAATTGAGGAGCCAGAACTATCATCGTTTTCATCGCGCTCCATGCCTGAAGAGGATGATTGATTGACCTCTGATCGGAGGTGATACGGTGCATGCTGCTGATTCCTCGTGGCGTCTTCACCCGCCATCGAGGGACTCGAGCCCTGGAAATCCTTCTCCGTTAACGCTTGACCCTGAAGGATCC
Organism: Chiua aff. virens; assembly: GCA_038094695.1. Taxonomy (NCBI): domain Eukaryota; kingdom Fungi; phylum Basidiomycota; class Agaricomycetes; order Boletales; family Boletaceae; genus Chiua; species Chiua aff. virens. Next base: position 8,654 of record JBBPUM010000189.1, read on the forward strand.
TGCCCATGTGCGTGTGCGCGAACGGTCGCCCTTTGCTACGAATGCCAAGCAACGCCATCACAGTGGGCAGCGGAGACTCCGAGAATCTGATTTCGTTCTCTTCGAAACTCCCAGGAATATTAAACAGATTCCAGCGAGAGGTGGTATCATCCGGCGAATCTTTCGTGGGTACGCCGAGGAAGCGGCACACGCGGAGGTACGATTGATAATCTCTGAGGTAAAGCTGTCCAGCAAACACGTTCAACTGGTCAATCAAGTTCCAAGGGGGTGTCCAGGAGTCGGGGAGGGGAGGGATAGTATAAAATTTGAGATCGTCGGATGGTTTCATGCGCTGGGACGTACGCGGCGCGTACAGATGAAGGTGGACACATTTGCTCACCCTGATATCCGGCAGTAACTCGTGAACTTCAAATGGGCTTAGCAGAACGAACACTTGGTCTTGTGCGCTTTTGCTGGCTCGGGTAAGAACCCACTGCACGGGCCGAAGATACTGATCCATGGTCCCCTGCGTTGATTCTGGTTCGATTGTCCGACAAAAATCTGTCGTTGCCAGGATAAATGGACTCCAAACGTCTGCGTCGCGAGTCGCTGCGGTGCTCTTTTGGAGCGACGTGAAGACTGGTTGGAAGGCGCTGCCAGAATGCAGTGGAGGAATGACACCCGTCTTCACGAAGGTCTCAACGTCCGGATGAATGAAATGTTCTGCTGGTTCTGCTTCGGGAGGGAGCTCCACTTCTCGCTCGCGTTCTCGCTCGCGGTTAACTTCTCGTTCCTGCTTCTCGTCCAACTGTGCACCGGAAAGCGACAGAACCCCGAGGGCCTCACAACGTTGACGGATCCCTGGATCAAGCGTAGAGAATGTACTCGAGGAATATTCAGTATTTCCAGGCCCGTAAAGCTCGCTCAGCGATTTTCGTTCTGGTTGGAGGCACGCTATCGAAAGCTCTTCTCGCGTGAGGTCACCATCGGAGAAACGGGCCCAAGCATTGTATCTTGATTTATGACTCATGCCTTGTTGTGCCCAGTGAGGGGCCCACTGCCGAATTTCGATCCAGGTTTCGCGTATTGCCCAGCATATGACATCGAGGGTGGCGACTCGGATGTTCGGATCCTGTTTCCCGACCACGGCACGAATGTTTCGATCAACATCAGGTGGGGCGAAAAACATGACTGAATGAGTGTGACCAAGTTTGCGCATCCGCATGCAACCTGAAAGTCACAACCGCATATCAAATAGCGGCAGATACTCGAATGATGCTGTGAAGACAAACCTTGTACGAGATTATCCTTAGTGACCTTGGGTCCCAATGTGACTGCCGCCCGAAACTTGTTAGGAAATTTGAGGTCTGTGCCTCTTGTGTGGGCATGATCCAAATAGACAACACAGCGTTCTAGAGTTTGAGAAAGCGGGGAGGATAGCAGTGACAACGTGATGCCTTCTTGTGTGAGCACCATGAGTTCATTGTTCTGATTGAAATAGACAGCGCCAGATACGTTCTGCGCGATGTCCAACCATGCTCTTGCCACTTCTTGGTTAGAAAGGTCGAGGACTTGTGCGCCAACATCCAACAGAACACGAATTTCGGGCGTTTGATTGGCCACTATCTCGAGGAATTCACGCGTGCTTCGTCGTCCGCCACTCTTCGAGTCGCACGTGACTTCGTAGCAGTCGTTCTCGGGTTGTAAGAGGTATCCAAGAACACTGGCATTCGCTCCTTTCTGATGCTCGAGGTCATATTGAGTTATAGATGTCGGCAATAGCCATCGGTTGTCATTCGTGCCCGAAAATCCTGGTGAGTGAATCAATGATCAAATTGAACGACACTGAAGGTATGTGCCAGCCATGGGCTCCCTCACCTGTTACAAGCTTTTCCCGTTTCTCCGCCAAGTCCCAACTAGAGCCTGAGAGCTTCCAAGGGAATTCCTTTGCTTCTTTTGGAAATACAACTCGAGACAAGTAGAAATCTACTGTCGCTTGGTTCCGTGCGAAAAGTGGGAATGTGACTTTATCCCATTGCTCTGACGACCGGAGGTTGATCTCGCCAAGCTCCCGAAGAGCTTTTGGTAGCGAGTCATCGTAGTCCCTGACCCACCGTGCATATTCTGCAGATGGGTCGTCCTCATCCAGAAGGATTTCAAAAGATGTTCTCAGTTGATCCTCAGTCAAGCCGGTATAGTAGTAAGACAGGCACGTAAGAATGATGGTGATATCTGGATGGCCGAACTGGGTATTTGGAGCCGGGGTGTCTTTCGCACGATACGGCATGGCAAGCATCGTGGAACCTCCGGAGCGATTCAGGCGATCGCGCGCACGGCCGTCAATGCACGTCGTGTTAATTTGGAGACCATAATTGACGCGCCACCTCCACTCCGAAAGTGCGAACACAAGGATGTCGGAAGCCAAGAGACCACGGAGAAGGAGGAGCCCGCTCCATAGATGACTTTGGTGTGAACTCCTGGCGTATTCTTCCACCTTCTCAGCTATATCGGGCAGTTTGAGGGCATCGTGGAATATGAAGTTGTGTATCAAATCATGTAATTGGGGAGGAATGTTTTGAAAATTGAATCCAGGAATCTGTCCAGCCATTACATCTCCCGCAATGAACGACGTAAGGCTTCGGCCAACATCAGAAGGTCGCACGATGTGAATATACGGAAATGATGCCTGCGGACCGCTTTTGTACTCCACTGCTCGAGGAGAATACACCGACAGGGAATGTGCATGCCCCTTGACAAGTTGCAGAACGTGTTGTACGATCGTCCACCGGTGAGGGTGTCCGTCCGTGTGTTGCTGGGCACCGACCGTATATATCAACTGAAATCGGGCATGAAGGATCTCGTCGCTCTCGTCCAGGATGTCCCGACAATGAGCGAGAACCCACTTCTGTAGCTTGAACCACTTTGATGCAGTATCTAGACCACTATGATCACGTTCAAGTTTGTCCAAGTTGTTATCCGTTGATCGGTTCCGTGGGTGGTGAGTTAACCATCTGAACATGTTACCCACGATGGTGCCTTCAGTCAACTAGGGCTAAATAGTCAGCTGAATGATCCAGGACTATCACTATCATCAGGAAGAGCCCTACACACCGATTTGGGCGACAGACAGCACTTGTAGATCCATCTCTGGTCCTTGGACATCCACTCCCCCACAGATTTCTGTTCACGCAACTGTTCATCCAAGTTCATCAACCTGAGTGATACAACGTGTTCTGGCTGCAGAAGTAAAATACCACGCTCAGCCATGCAACGAGACATTAGCTTCTGCAGATCATCGATTCCAGGGCTGACCACCAAGTCAAACTGACCATATTCCGGGTTGCGAGAGAAAGGCAGGTAATATATCGGCCTATTAGCGAGGCCTCCGAGGCGGGAAACAAGGATATCGAACATCTGGATTGTCAATGCCTGTGGGACAACGACACGGACAAGCTGCTTTCCGTCGGCAAGAGCGGCGGCAGCGATCGGGATGATCACAGATGATTTTCCTTCACCCATATTGACTTGCATCACGGTGTTCTCTCCAGACTGAGGGGTCATTAATTCAATCGCGGTTTCCGCCTGAGCACGGCGAATAGCAAAATTGCCTTGGATCTGTTCAACAAGACAGAAAATATCAGTCAACAGGCACCATGACGAACACCAGGATTAATGGCATACCTGAATGAGTAACCAGTCTGGATACTCTTCCGGACTCCATCCATCGCATGGCACACTCGCCAACTCTTTTGAAAGGTCTTCTTCAAGGCTATACAAAGCAAAATGAAACAATCTCCGGGAACGTTGAAGATCCAGAAGCAACAAGGCGAACGATATCAGGCATGTCTTCCAACACGGAGAGATGTTGATCGGCGACGCGGAAGCGAGACATCGTAAAAAGTCGATCGCGCCAACCTGCGGCCATTGCCCAGAACGATTGAGAGCCTGTGAGAGCATATCTGTGGGCGGAGCTAGAGCTCGCTTGAGAATGTTCAGACCTTGCATGTAATTTGCGTTGCACTGAATGTAGTAGTTTCGAAAAACCTCTATGCCTACCAGTGCCCCTCTCGCAACAATGGCATGAGTCACTGAATATTCGTCACGAACACATTGAGAGCTGGCATGAAGGTGTGTGAGGTATTCTTGCTGGAACGAAAGGTCCGTGAGCATGGAGGAAAAAATCTGACTCTCCAATTTGAGTATGTCATCTACGGATCTTTTGTTTCCCTCAGGCTTGTACCGGTGACTCAGGCTGTCGTGCAGTAAAGGAATGCGTGTGGGCAGTAGCGGCACAGGTCTGTCTGCCAGAAGCTTCTCGAACGTGACCTGCCATCGCATACGCTCGTGAGATGTGTTTCGTATGGAAGACTCGGAAACGGGGGGCGCTGAAACAGCATCTTGAAGCTCCAAACCCGCGTCTATTACAGAGTAGTAGTCCGCGTCTACCGGAGGATTTGGTCCGGTGACTCTTGACGAGAACAAGTGAGCAGCCCGCTGCATCATATTCGATGCCGGACCGACCCGGGTACCCTTAGCCCAGTAATATCTGTGTCGGATTTCGCAGTACGCAGCGTCGATTTGAGGATAATAGTATTCAAGATAGTCGCTTGACTCTGATCCGGATTGTCTTGAAAACCTTTCGCTATGGTCCCTGAATCTCATGACTGACCGACACCCGCCGCAGCGTAACAAGTCATATGCAACCTGGGCACCTGTTTTACTTGTCAGTGGATCCGGCCTAGTGTCACAGCTAGTTGCAGCATGCAAAGATGCAAGATACTGTATGCTTATTAAGTTCCCATTTCCAATCAAGCAACCTAGCTCGGGGTCCACATCATAGACGTGACAAAACAATCCCGTAGGTGTGTGTGGTTGCCAGCCGCTGCAGTTGACTCGCACGCGATGAACGTCGTATCGCCTGGGAATACCATCTGGTACTAGGACGCGCCTGGGAATGAGTGCTTCTGGGAGGAGAGTCCCTGCAATGACACGTTTTGGCCGGAGAACGAGAAGATTGACCAGGCCAAACAATGCCTCGATGGATTGATTGTCATCGTAAACCATGTCTTTGAAATCACGCGACTCGAGTTCTCCCTGCGGATTGACAAAAAACGATAGGCCATAGTGGGGTAATGCGACAGATAACCGGAGCTCCGGCGAAGACTGGAGAGAGTCGGTGGGGGACGCGGTGACAAGGAGGTTCCTGGACTCGCCACGCAAGCCCACCAAATTGGTAAGAGACTCGAAACACAGTGAGACCATTGACCAAGTCGGGCTCCGAGTGTCTACCAGAGTTTCACGGCCCTTATATATCCGGTACCGGTCATTTGTGCAATCAATCATCCAGTTTTCTGAAGATTCTTCCCAGAGGTGTTCAAGAGGCCGGATCTCAATGACCCTCGAGGACATATTCAACCAGTGGATGTGACCATCGACGAGCGCGGTTGGAAGAGCTTCCCGAAAGATGACAGAAGGAATCAGCTGAAGGATATCCCGTGTTCCACTGGATTGCACTCGAACTACCAGATCATGATCTTGCAGGGAGTAATGTACCTGCGTGCTTTCCGGTCATCATATATATCCTATGCAAGATTAGCTACGTACTTTATGTTTGGACAACGTGGTGTGAGTCATGAAATCCATTCCTGGCAGATTGGACGGTATGACAATGAAACCTTGCTAAGAACAAAGATGAGGAACACGGTATGGTGTTGCCGTCAGAAAATTGTGCGCACATCGCGAAAAATTTCTTTGTACTCTGGAGCATCCCTCATTGCGAGCGGCAACCCGGTCAAATGTTTTCCATCTACTTGAAGTGTTCCAGTCAATAGGTCGAAATGCATAGTTTGTGAGGGCTGGCCCAAAGTCAGTTCGGTTTTGCAGCTGAGCCAACGATCGTTTGGAGGTTGTGACTGTTCCCATCTGTTTGTGCATGGCTGATAGCGACCGAGTAGCTTATGAACCGCGAGATCGATTCCATATTCTGATGGATCTGCGAGGATCACATCGCTTAAAATCCCTTCAAGTGTCAAAGAAATAGGTTGGTCTCGTTGAAGCAATAGTGTTAAGTATGTGCCATGGACGGTAAGGTCAGTAGCTGAAAAGATGGAGTTAAAACAATCATTCCACACGAAGAAACAAGACCCACATCGTTTGGAACGAAGTGCACAGATAAAGAGAGCGCAGGAAAGTGCTGCATCAACGTCCTCTGCAGAACGGAAGAATCTGGGGAGACAAGGTGGGTCGATCTCAAATGTACATCGACACGTGACAGCCATTTCTAACAAGAGGTAGCTGCGCTCTGCATTCGTAGGTGCCATGGCTAGGTTGTATGTCAACTCTTCAACCCACAGCAATGTCTTGCTGCGAATGTTACGAAGGAGGTGGATCGCTCGTTCTGAGACGCACTCATGTGGGCTTGATGCAAGAATCCGACTGAGTAATAAAGAAATGTTCCCCATCACTATTGCGTCTATTGACTCAGCCTCGAAGTCCACAAACAAGGCATAGAGCTCATCCATGAGAGCGTTGCAAAAGGACACATTTTCGAGTTCTTGATGCCAGATCCATTCCCCGGTATTCAAATCAAGCGGTCCAACTTGAAACACCGCATAAGAGAGAAAGTGATGGACCTGATAGCGGTGGAGATTTAGAGCCCTATTTCGGAGTCCATGCAAGATGTTGAACCACTGTAGTGAGCCACAGCCTCTCAACTGCGCCAATGCAATAAACTCTTCGAGAGAGAAATCCATGGGGCAATGTACTTGATCGGCCAAGACATCGTTTGGAAGGCATGAGGTATCACCAGCGTCGATGTAATTGAAAATTTTGTAGTCACAGAGCTGAAAGTCAGGTTTTTCATATTTGACGAAGTACGGCGGCTGAAGGATCTCCAAATAATTTCTATTCTGTTGTAAAGCATAACGCATGGTTGGGCTGTTTCGGCGCTTCGAGCCTCTTGGATAAAAATAGGAAAAATGGACCTGGAGACCCAAAGGGGGTCCATCATCCCCTGCAAAATAAGGTCGTAATTCGGGCGAATGAGCGAGAAGATTCTCTTCTTCTCCTTCAAGTTTTTTCCTTCGCGCGAACCCAGGGTATACGAACTTGCAGAGGAACCACTCCAGAAGGCAAAAGGCGGCTGAGCGCCAGATACGGATGTAGGCTGGACATTGCAGCTCGAACACAACCACCTTCGCTTGTAATGGAGACACAGGCAATGGTGATTGTGGATGCATATCGTCATCCTGATGGTGCCTAAGCCCAATTGAAGTATGTACCGCATCCCTTTCAATCCGGGCTTTGACACGCTGAAGATGTGGGGATCGATCGTAGTAACGGGCTGGAAAACTATCCTCAGTGAACTTGTTCGAGAACATCGACCATCCCGGATGTGAGGAAGAATGGCGAGCGGAGAGGTATTGATATGCGCACGAGAGGCGATGGAGGCTTGTTGTTGTGCGCAGGAAGAGTCCTTCTGGGAACTCGATCGGGATTTCAGGGGAGTAGTCAGCCAGCAGCGGAGTCTCCCCGATGACCAGCTTGTCTATAGCAAGAAAGAGCTCAATCGCCGCCAACGATTTGGTAGAGTCATGCTCTGGCCGATATCCGTCCTCATAGTATGTTGTCAGAGCCCATATATATTTATCCAATAAAGTTCCTAGTTGTGTGCATGCCTCACCCACATTTGTGACACGCGCGACCCAATCATCGATCCCTTGCTCAATCGATCGACTGACATCGAAGAAAGCAACGTCTGGATTAGTTTCATATGATTCTTCAAAAAAGGTCCCGTGCGAAGATAAGAAATCATCGATACTTCCACGGCAGCGATGGTTGGGATTGAAGGGTACACCAATTGATTGATAACCAGGATTTGAAAGAGCACGACGGATGTATTCATTGCCGCTCAGGTGCGATATCTGGCTGTCCCTTGCAAGTTCATCTTGGGATGGGTTTCGAAATGAGGGGGAAATGCTGGGTTGCCCCCATCTGGTATCGAGTATTTGTCGAAGACGCGCGCATGCCTTCAATGCCATCTCGGAAAGCCATGCGAGGGTGGATGAGCCGAGCTTGGTTAAGCGTCGGACAATTTTGCACTCCATCAAGTGGAGTAAATCATTGGGGAGATTTTCGTGGTTCGGATCCATAGCAAGGGTGGATATGAAGAATAACATGAACTCTTTGTAAGAGCCACGTCCAAGAGATCGTTCAAGGGACATTTGTATTATGATCCTGATGAGAAGCCACAGAGGCGACCGGCGCCAAACGATCGTGTTACTAAGTTTGTGAGTCTTAATGTCATGACGAACACGTTTGGTGATGTGAGGAATATCAACTGTGTCACCAACCCCTCGTAACATTCCAAAGAGAGCGATGATGTACTGGGTATCGCCAGGAGAAGAACGATCCGAGACAAAAACGTCGGGACGAGACAAAAAGCTAGCGAGTTCATATTGAAGCTCCATGTCGTCAAATACCTGGTTGGATATCTCAACCACCAATCTTGGGTAGGAGCAAACCAGAGACCCAGTTGCCTCAACTCCGTCTTCGTTAGGCACCACTGTGAATGACTCGCAAAGCGTATTGTCCTCCCGCCTAGTAAAGATGACCGCAGCATTGTGGGTACGGATAAAAAACGCGAGGATATCTATGATCGTTACAATATAAATTACATAGACTTGAATCTCAAGAACATACCTCCTCCTTGCATTCTTTGCAGTTGGGAGATGATATGGTCTTTCTCTGGGCATTCAGATTGGATAGACAACTGTAAGTTGTGTAGCATGCTTATGGTACGATGCCAATGGGACAGGGAAGTTTCCAAGAGGTGTTTGGTATAAGAATGAGCAGCCGCAAGGACTGCACCAGTCAGAAAAAGGTCGTTTTCTAGAGTGTGATCGTCGGATTCGGGAAATTGGACTGGAAAAAAGACATGGGTGATAGCATAATTGAATGACAAGGAAAGCTTCGATTTGGCATCTGATGATGGGGAAGCCATACCCCGAGGGTCCTTCAAGCTGCTTCAAAACTTCAACGAAACGTGCAAGTTCGTAGACATTACGTAAGGACCAGAGGGACTAACAAACCGTGCCTTAGTCCTCCATGTAGTTTCAACAGGCTCCCGGTGTGGAACAGCAACCCACACATGGCCGCCCTCACCTACCGCTCGCGCGACTCGTTCGAGAGCCGGTTACACCTTATCTTGATGGCCGACGCTGGGGTGCTGTCACGCACTCCGTCTCCCAACCCCAAAGCCCCACCGCCATGGCCTTTTGATCCATAGTCATAGATCCGCACGCGCCTATTTCCGAAACTGCACTTCCCTATTGCCCGTCTCTACAGTCCAGCCCTACCTCCGTTACAAAGGTGCCAGTTCGTCGTCCGGTCCGGCGCCAACTTCTACATCACGCGCAAAATGGACACTCACGACCTCGCTCGGAGGCGTCCCGTTCCCCAGAACACTCACACTTCCCTCTGCCTCCTTCGCGCACCCTGGCGACACCTTCCACATGGACTCATCATCAGCATCTAAATAGACGGCCTGTTCACCCCCTCCGAACAACGCACACTCGCGATGCACATCCCAGACGCAGAGTTGACTGTCACCCCCTCCCTGATGGTGATGATAAGTTCCCGCTCGAGTTTGAGCAGATCAATCGGCACATGCTCCGGTCCATGAAATGTGGATTTCTAGGGGATTATGAGGTGGAGAGGTGGGACCCTGAGGGTGAGTAGGAGCAGGATCTTGCGGCCAAGAAGACGAGCTTGTTTAGCGAGGCGGTGGTTGACGTGATGAGGCAGTGGTCCACGGGGGGGGGGGAATGTGTAACGTTCCCTTGGGTGCGCAAAATGGCGTCGATCTGTTAGCTAGATGACGAATTGAAAAATACGGAGCTGATTTTACCCTTTCAAGCCAGATCTGATATTCTGGTCCGACCGAGTGCCTGTTTCTTAGGCTACCCTGTAGGTTGACCGTTCCGTTACTTCTGATATAATATAGCCTTAATCTATCTCATGCAGAAACTTTCCTATCACAGGCTTCCATTCTGCCGCAGCGCGTTTCTGATCCACATGTACATTGGGATCAACCTTGGACCGGATCCTCCCGATTACGACAGAACAAAACGAGAATCTTTGAGTCGATTTCTTTGCAAACATAGCGCACGGAAATCTCAAAGTATATGTTGCGCAAGGGACATCGCGCCCAGGAGAAGCAGGTCCAGCTTTACTGTATACTTCCCCTGGCATTTTGACGTGATCGGGCTTGTAGCAACAAAATGGATAGTTCCGAAGGTTGTCACGGGCTGAGAGACCTAGGATACATCGGTGGAGTGCTACAAGCAATGAAAATATGGGTAGTATACACACTCTTTCTATTCTCTCCGCAGCCGTGTTGACCCTCGTACCCAGATCCGGTCCTTGATCATGATGGCCTGGGAACGACAGGTTCCCGAGATTATTGAAGATCTCTGTCGTTGCATACAAAGAGGGTTATATGTATACATACATGGTGCGTGTGACAGGACGAGTCTGGATTGGATCAGGGCTGGCTCTCGGTCTGGCTTGGTAGATCTGACGTGCCAACCTTCTTAGCAGGGTGCTTACACAGGATAGCCTGACTCAAAGCCGGCTGCAGTGGACCATCCTTTTATCCACAACGATTTACCTTCTATGTATGGTCTTATTATCGGTGGGTATGTCATTTCTGACAGATTAGACTATATATTTCATTTTCTTTATTGGTTAGATTAACACTTTCTGCATTTTGCACTCCCGGTATGCAAAAAGTCAGTCCTTTCGACACACGCGCCTTCAGAAGTCCGAATCTCCCCGTGTTCACGATTCCAAGACATAGCTCTACGCAGAAGAACCTTTTCGAGAAGTCCCGCTACTCTTTATAAAGTGTGTGGTCTGAGGCCGTGTTCCAGACTGTTCTTTACTGCTCCAAATGCACGTCATCCTAGCAGTACTTCTCGTTACATTGACTTTCCTGGCCAGTGCCGCACCTCAGCCAGCTGGGCAGAAGAATGGTACAAGCTTTCCGATGACCAAGCACTCCATTCGGAGTTTGCTCATGGCTGACGGGAGCGTCGACTTGGACGCAATCGGCTCCCATGCTGACTTTGTTGCAGCGTAAGTCGCACGTGCCGTTGCGTCATACTTGCTGAGCTATCCATCTCAGGAGGATTCACAACGGCTTTAAGAATTTCGAAAAGAACACCGGGACATCACACCCTTCCTTCGTGAAAGGAGCTGAAAAACGCGGCGTCGACTTTTCGTTGGGCGAAGCCCTTGATTGCTGGTACAGCGTCGTCCAGCTCGGTAATGGAGGCCAGTATGCGTATTATGGTAGGTTCGACTCTGGAGTTGTGGCAAACCTCTTCACTCACCTTCCTCAAAGTCGCACTAGACACCGCCTCCTCGTAGGTGCTTGGCGCCAAACATACCACATTTATTCTCAATCTGGCTGACAGCGACCTTTTCGTCTCATCTGTTTACTGCAACTCTACCTGCGATGGTCACAGCCTCTGGAACCCCGGTTTATCTGAAACTGCCATCTTTCAGGGTTACACCTGGATCAAGTACGGGAAATATCTGAAAGCCGATGCTATTTTGTATACTGAAACCGTCGGGATGGGTCCCTATTTCGTACGTTGTCGTACTTGTGCTTCCTTGTGATCCTTTCTCACAGCCAACTAGGTGTCCCAACAGTACATTGGTGCCGCATTGGGTTATTCTATAGGGTTCCAAAAGGCCAAGTTCCCTGCGGACGGTGTGATGGGATTAGGGTATCAGGCGGTCTCTGGTGTCAACCAGCTATCTTTCTTCCAGAGCCTCGTTTCTGCTTCACAACTCCCCGATAATTCATTTTCGTTCAAGTTTGAGCCGAATTCAGGCCAGTTCTACCTCGGTGGAGCCGATCCAGTACTGTATACCGGCGACTTCAGTTACGTCACCACGAATATCGCGACATCGGTAGCTGCGCACTCTGGTCTCGACTCTCTATGGGTAGTCACTAACATGTTCGTCAGGGGTTTTGGGAAATCACCATGGACAGCCTTGAAGCCAATGGCAAAATAATTCTGCAAGACATCAATTGCATTATCGACACAAGGAATACTCTGGTCATTGGCACAATTAATGATGTTACTACACTGGCCGATGCCCTGAACGGTCAGATTGTCCAGACCAGACACGGTTCCATTCATGTCGGTTGTAAGCTGGTATCTCATCACATAGCTTTGCTTCATGATATTGCGTAGTCCCGTGCGATGCTTTCCCGACAATCGCGTTTACCTTTGGCGGAACGTCGTTCACACTGTCCGCCTCGACGCTCAACATTGGACCTTTGCCTCATTCACCTGATTGTATCGCTAGTATCATTGGTAGGGATACAGGTTTTGGTGGGTCTTTTTCACGTATTTCCAAACCTATTGTGTCTCTTGCTCATGGGCGGATACTCTGAAAAATAGCGGGTTGGACGATTGGGGTCTCTTTCCTTCAGAACGTCTACACCACGTTCGACGCTGGTAACTCCCGAGTTGGATTCGCCCAGCTTGCTTGAGTATATGGTACAGATTATTTTGCACGACGTACTGTTGATATCTGACTTGGTTATTCCCCGCTTGCATGCTCTTCTGAAACCTCCTTCGTTTGCTTTTCCGTCAGTGAACCCTCTGATGGGACAGATTCCTATGACCTTAGTGCTTGCTCGCTACGTCATCCCGGGCAAACAAAGTGTAGGTGGGATAACCCAGACGGGTTTTCCGAGCATCCTGAGGGGCCAGCTGTTTAAATCAAGTTTGGACTACCACCAATGGGACAGAAAGGCCCGGAAGGGGGAAGCAAGGTTAAGCCTAGTATGGACTATCGGTTAGACTGCGAGACGAGGTGAAGGCAGAGGATAATCATGATGACGACACGATCATGTGAAAACCGTACTATTACTCGTCCGAGTCGGTCAGATGAAAGCAGGGAGAGGGCAAGGTGTGAAGTAGCAAAAGAACTCAGAAAGGCAGTGAGATCACACCCGAGTCAATTGGATGAGACAATTCAACTTAGAAGCACAGACTTGGAGAACGACGCAACACGGATGACGACACAATAAGGGCGGCGACGTGACCACTTGGTTATCGTGGCGATCGCATCGTCGTCAATTGGAGAGATAGAGTGGGAGCGAGGAAGCGCGGACGATGCCGGTGGGCGACTGTAACGGTCACGGACTTAGTCAGCGGTGGCGGTGAGGCTTGAGGGTTAGGACTCACGCAATCGGACTGGGGTTCAGGTGGTCGCGTTATCAGGGTTCACGGGCGGCTAGGGTTTCGTATATATAGAGTGCCGTCGTCGTTGTATCCCCCAGCTCATCTCGAATTGAGGAACGTTACAACCGAAGTTCGAGTGACTCTTCTACCGTGTAACCAAGTGTTATAGCGACTCGGGCAACCAGCTGAGGCGGACGCACGCGGACGATATGACAACATGTCACATTCTCATCACGCTGCGAACTCGGCGCGGCGAGATCGGTGGGTGCCGGTGACCGACTTGGGTAAACTTGAAGACGGCGGCATAGTGTTGCCGCGAAGTGAATTGAAGTGAAGCGAAGTGTGTTTTGTGGCGCAACTCGTGTCAATTCGTTTGAATGAAGTTGCATGAAAATCACCTCTTCCACCTCGCGAAGTGGGATGAAGTTTGGCCGGGAGTACGGACCGTCTTTCCAGCCAATCAAAGGTGATTATTAATTAGTCAAGTGTAGTAGCTGTAGAGTCTATCAATTCTATTCGTTGTCGGCCTCGTTAGCAAGCAACTGGTAAAGTTCCTCATCAGCACCCATTTCTATGAGCTCGTCCACTGCCCTCTGGGTAACCAACCCAGAGATACCATAGTCCGCCTCTTCCGCGATCAAACCCGAGGTAAAATTGAGACAAGACTGCTTGTAGGTGAATTTAAGAAATTGCAGCACTTCCGAGTCGATAGTTTCAGGTAGAAGGCGATTTCAGCTGTCTGTGCATGTAAGTTTACTTGACGAAAAGACACGCTCGCATGGGACAGATGATGCCTGTGCCAAGAGGATGTCCATAGTAATTGCCAGTACCAGGTGGTGGTGGCAGTATGGACTCGAGCATATGAAGTAGAAAATAGCAAGGACTTGTCACGGTATGCAAGCTTAACTTGAAAGTTGAGATGCACACTGTTTTACTACATAAACATGTGGGGTTAATTACTGGGTGGCGTAAGGGTCCGAGTCTTGGGATTAGTAGTACTTGTATCTCTCATTGGTATCATTTTCATGAATCAAGGTCTAGATAGTAAGTATTATTTGCGCAGGGGCTATCTTTTCTAGATATATCTCAATGATCTCATTGCTGTCACAACATACTATACTTCATCTCACCTCCTGAGGTGAGTGAAGTCACTTCCTTCCCAACTCAGTTGCAATGAAGTGTGTGAAAGTGTCACTCGCGTGGATTGAAGTGAAGTAACATCGAAGTCACTTCACCTCCGCGGCAACACTAGCCGGCGGCATGGGCCGTATCCGTCTCGGCGTGCCCGGAAGTGTGAAGCGACGCAGACACGTGACTACACATCTATAAAGTGTACCAGTACTAGTGCATGTCTTTGAAACGCTGCTTTTCTACGACTGCAAAATGTCGCGCGGTATTGCCACCACCAATATTCCCGACGTCTGCAAGTGCACAGCTCGTAAAACATCATGTTTCCCTCCGCAATCCCGAGACAGCGGCTCAGGTGGCAGACGCGTTTGTCCCCTCCGGCACCAGGGACAAGGTCGTCATTGAGGCATATCCGGGCATGTTGATTTTCCAGTTGCACTAGCAAATAATATTGACCAGTGAATCTTGTAGGACCGGGGCTGTTGACGCGTGCCTTACTGCAGCTGCCAAAGGAACGCATTCGCAAGATAATTGTCCTCGAGAGTGCAGAATGTTTTCTCCACAGTCTCCGGGTATGTTGGTACATCATCACCCCTTGCCGCGCGTTAATCTAGGTCGCACCTAGCCGCTTCAAACGATGGATCCCCGCGTCCATGTCCTCCCATGGGATGGATATTCGTGGAGCACCTACCGAAGTCTGGAAGACGAGGGTCACCTGCGGGATGTTGAGGCTTCCGGTTGGACAGAGCGTGCGCCTTCCATTGTCATCACACAGTTTCTCTTACTCAGCCGCTGTCCCTTTAGCTGATCCCGCGCTTCGTTTCATCGCACATCTTCCCACTTCCATCCATGGCGAACAGCTCATTGCACAGTTGTTGCGCTTGGTACCTGACCAAGGCTGGCTGTTCCGTTATGGAAGAATCCCGATGAACTACATTATGCACGATTTCGTGTGGGAGGTACGTCCGGGTCGTTCTGCTTTAGCCGTGCTGATGACCTTGTAGCGTATATCTGCCGATACAAGCAGCACGGCTAAACTGAGGAATCGTTGTAAGCTGTCTGTCATAGCTGATGCTACCACCTCTTTTCGGGAGGTTGTCCCTTCGAATATTCTTCAACCATATGAAGAGCATTTTTGGCCACCGAACATTGCCACTGCTGCGGGGAGGTCGAAAAAGAACCGACAAAACAGAGACATGGTGGCTGTCACTATGTCCCCTCTGTCAGAACAGGTTTCGTCCTCTATGCGGCAGCCTGAGCTAAGATAACTCACGGTTCCTTTTCCAGATGATCGAGAGAGGATTGATTGACAAATGGGACTTTTGCTTGCGCAAATTGTTTGTTCTTAAATCAACTCCACTCGACCGTGC
>JBBPUM010000190.1:0-24295 GCA_038094695.1 Chiua aff. virens
CGGGTATGCGTCAGCTTACATCACGAACAAGAATACAAGAGATACTAACCTGCATGCAACAATATTTGCATCTAGAGTAAGGATGGCCTCGTCGATTCACAACGACCTTCCGTCCGATACTCACAAATGCAGCCATTCGACTGACTCTCCTGGTTTCCTCAATGGCCATCTTGACCGTGTTCCAATAAAGAGACAGACTCTCATCCTCGGTTCACGCCATCCCGCGGCCTCAAGCCCGCCTGAAGTTTCAAGCTGAGCCTGAGCCTCGGCCGATAGGTCATGTTGAATGCTTCTTGGATCGTTCCGTCAATCGGGACTGTAGGGATGAATTGACGCACTTCGGACCCATAGCCCAGCGAGTGTTCAATGCGGTCTTAGGGTATGTCGTTACTCAGTTTGTTGCCACCTGTGCGCTGTCAGATCAAACAGTGAGTCAGTTTAAAGGGTAGGCTGCACGTAACGCTTCAAACGACATACTTTAGTGAATTCGAAGAAATCACTTGACTCGAAGGCGCCTGGAAGAATACAATCCCCGGACCCAAAATTTCATTGGCGGTTGACCACACTTCGGGCTGGCCTCTTAACAGATGACACGTCAAACGGATAGTCAGGATGGAGAACAACCGAGAATGACTGCAACGAGGTGAAAAGGGAGAATCTGATGTTTAAGCTTAGCGTGGGTTTCCAAGTAGTCACTACAGGTGACATATAAATGCAAGTAATGGAGATCGAACCCACTCTGCGAGCAGCAGGGAAATCAAGCAAAGCAAATTAGAATGAAGCAACAGTGTCACCTAAAATCAGACAACAGGAATGCAAAGTCTACAGTAAAGGGAGAGTAGAAACGGATCAGGCGGGGTTGCATCTTCCATTACCGTCCTTTTAGGGTTGATGTTTGGGACACAATCTACAATGTCTGTACAGTGGCCATGATAGTACCACTCATCATCATTTTTTCTAGACGCGAACACAAGATGTAGTTAACGGGTGCAAGGGGAATTTGCATGAATGCATACAACTGGAATGACCCGCAAAGACGGTCATAAAGATGATCTATCTCTTGATTGAGTGCGATCAGGGTAAGAAAGCATGGTCTATAGTACGTGTAAGCATAAGATGAGCTATGAAAAAATTTATGCAACACGGATCATATAAGGCTGAACCTACATGGTGATAGGATTGGGCATGGATGTATACCTATGGAACGAAGAAGCTGATCAAGATATGCCCTTCCAGTGGAGGTAGCGAAGGAGACAAACCAGTGATTGCAGTGCGGTGAGTAAAAGTTAGACAATGGTGGCGTAGTGTTTGGATAGTACAGCACTGAAGATGATAGGGCGAAAAGTGATGTTGCAGACGAAGAACTGGAGGTGGCTCTGGGAGGCTAACGAGAAGTTATCGTGTGAGGCCCTGGACAGAACTCCATAACGCTACATACCTAGTTCGAATCCCACTACAACACATTCCAACCAATTTGAGGAGAAAAGCAAGCACCGCGACAGAGGTGTTAGTTAGAGGCTCATATGTGCTGACTCGGATATGGAACCAAGTACCAAAGTTATGAGGGAAAAAGAGGCACGTGTTGTGAGGCAGAGGATTGCTGAGTCGGTATCCATGTATTCATTCTTGTGGCTTCCGTGAATCCGTTAGCAACGCATTCCAGAGTATGACGGGTACTGGAATAAAGACTCTGTAAGTGACCAGACGGAAAGGATGATTGAAGGACGGTACCGACGAGAGAATCCAGGTTCAGCAGCTTAACGGGCGAAAGAAGGTAAGAGTGGCAAAGGCAAGATGACCGAGACAAGGCGATGCAGACTCGATGCGATACGAACGACACCCACCCCGAATCCAAACAAGTTCGCAATGAAGATAAAATTGATGGTAAAGGTTACATATTCGATCGCGTTGACGGCAGGTGGAGGGGAACAAACGGTCCAATGTCATGAAACAAAAGATGGCAAGTCGGACTCTATGTAACGGAAGCCATGAGGACAATCGACATTCAAGTCGTAGTGCTGCAGAATGAATAAGCGGGGCGTATCGAAACACTGTTCGAGTGGGTGCAAGGCGTAAAGTGAAGCAAAGTGGCCTGTGGCAGTGCTACCATCGCTCAGTGCCTGTCTCAGCAATCTTTTAGGCGGTATCACATACTCAGAACCGAGGGCGGACTCTGCAAGGCTCCGCGCCAGTGGCATATCAGCCTCAGCTGCTTTTCTGCCCGAAACATTCCATGCACCTCATGGGCCACTCGGTGTTTTGCATTCTCCCTCATCCCTAAAGTCGTTCTGGGACAGAATGCCATTGTCTACCAAAATCGCTATCTCCTCAAAGCGTATGCTCCAGGCTATTCATCCCGGATCGCACCTATATAAATGTGATGCCTTCTTCGAGGTCCATCAAGCGGCAAACTTGTACTATGAACGTACTCTCGCCCTACCGGCTCGCCATCATTTTACCAGCATCGATTCTCGCTATAGATGTACTGTGGCGTTTTGTTCAAAGCAAAGCGCAGAGGAAAGGGTTTCCTCTACCCCCAGGACCAATCAACATCCCAATAATAGGCAGCATATTGTCCATAGACCGCGAGGCGCCTTGGAGAACGTACATAGTATGGCACGCTATCTATGGTGAGTTCCTCGTTAGTATTGCATCCGTCCTCATATTGACAAGTACGTTTAGGTAACGTGTTCTACTTTCGTCTTCTGGATCAAGACCTAATCGTACTGGGGTCCCGAACTGTCGCCGTACAACTGCTGGAGAAACGTTCCAGAATGTATTCAAACCGTCCTTTTGTTGCCACCCTCGAGCCGTGAGCTTCGCATATAAGTTGTCCGATATGAATCCGACAATCATACCTTCTCAGGTATGGTGTAGACATGATTTTCGCGTTCACCCCCTATGGTGAAAACCGGAGGTCATGTCGACGGATCGCCCATCAAACATTTCGTGCGGATGCTTCTCTCACCCTACGTCCCATGCAGCTCCGCAAGAGTCTAGAGCTTGCCTTGAGCATGATTCAGAATCCTGACCGATTTGAACATCACTACACTATGTAAGTATAAGATCCAAAACATGCACTACATGTCGATCCCCGACAATTTTTCAGCTTCAGCACATCCGTATCACTTTCTGCGACCTATGGCTATGAACCCGGGGCCGAAGGGGACCCATTGATAGACATTTATGAGGCCTATACAGCGGCCACGGTACCAGCAGCTACACCGGAGAAGGCTGCAATTCTAAAATTGTTTCCGTTTCGTAGGTCCTCCCGGTCGAGGTCAATGATATTATGATTCACTTTTTGTTTCATTCTGGAAGTGTTGAACATTCCCGACGGGTTCCCTGGGTCGAGGTTGAAACGCGAGGCAAGACACGCCCACGAGTTGTCCGTAAGGTTGACCGAGATGCCCTATCGGTATATTGAGGAGCGCACGGTGAGTGCATTCATATTCAGCCTGAGACAGAGCAGATTTGACGTCACCGACTTGCAGCAGGCATCCAAACGTCCGATCGTCTCCCTGGTTTCTGATCACATTTCGAAAATGGACAAGTACGCTGACCGGTCAAATCAGGCAGAACATGTGTCTATCCTGAAAAAAGCTGCCGTATCCTCGTTTATGGGTATGTCATCACGGGATGTACTTGTTACTCTCCTCACCATCTGAGATCGTACAGCTGCCTCAGGGACTGTAAGTGCCGTCCAGAGTGCGACATGGACGCAACTCATTAGAAATCTAGACCGCTTCTTCCTTGATGGTTTTCACCGAAGCCATGGTCACTCACCCTCATATATGGAAGCGCGCCCAAGCAGAAATAGATAGCGTCGTCGGAACCGACCGCATCCCTGGCTTTGACGACAGATCAGCTTTACCATACATCGATGCCATCATTCGTGAGACGGTCCGGTGGCGGCCAGTGGTGCCCTTGGGTAAGGACGTCCCTTTTTTCTCCAAATGTCAATTCAAGATGTCTGACGATGCACGTACCAGGAATTTGGCATGCCACCGCGGACAGCGACGTTTACAACGGCCAATATATACCCAAAGGTACGTTTTCGTTTCGCACATGTGTATAGAAGATCGGGTCGTGACGACAGCAACAGGCGCAACCATAATCGCGAACATATGGTGGGCTGCTCCGTCACGCGATGGTTGACTTGCAAACCCATTTTACCTCTAGGGCCATGTCTCGAGATGAGAGACAATACCCGAATGCAGAGAAATTCATCCCAGAGAGATTCCTCAACGGCGACGGAACGTTAAACAACAACGTCGAAAATCCGATGGACTTTGTGTTTGGATTTGGTCGCCGAATCTGCCCCGGTGTGTGGATAAACAACGTGGCTTGGCTAACCCATTCACTCTTCGGTCAGGACGGTACTTTGCGGATGCATCGCTCTTCATTGCCATCACCATGATGCTCTCCTTGTTTGAATTCCACGCACCCAAAGGAGATGGCGTCGCAGTCGAAACGAAATGCGTGAACGGTGTGACTCGGTAGGTCTTCAGAATCTCGATGGATTGATTGAAGCGTTGAGATACATGCTGACTTGGATGTTCACCTAGTCGCCCTCAAAAATTCCCCTGTCACATCTCGGCGCGACCACATGTGAGCAAGGCATATTTGGAGCGCTTGCACTCAGAATTGGAATCAAACCAGGGACGAGATGCGTCGGGGGGTTATTGAAATGTCTTTGGGCTCCTGCAATATATTGATATGCACAATCATTTCCCCGACGCAGGGCCGAGAACTTGAATTATGTGACAGGATTGGATAAATTAGCCATTGAGACCGTTGCCAATATCTGATTGAGAATTGCTATGAATTGGAGTGCGAAGCTAGAGAGAAGTTTGCAACTGCCGCCATGGCCACGATTCGCACTGGTTTTTGTTCTGTCCCGCGAAACATCTGCCTCAGTTACTAGTTTGTTTGCAAGCTGCCACTAGTAGCGTGTTTTTGGCACTCTATTTCAACTTGGCATGATCGCGACGCTGGCAGCTCCAACCTGAATCAATGTTCACATTCATTCCCAAAGTCGAGGTGCCTCTGAACGAACTTCCAGCTGGAAGCAGCTTCAAATTATGCCTCCAGTCTTATGCACTAGTAAATTCTAACCGCGGCTGTCGCCACTTGAACCTGGAAATGACTTCGGAGTAGGCGAGAAGTTAGATCTGCCTACAGCCGGGCTAAGATATGTTGCAGTTTATTCGCGTGATATCACACTAATGATCCTATCCGCTCCTCCATATCGATTTGTTCTTAAAAACGTGAAAGAACGACAACACGCGCACAGATAATATCATCATTTCTCAAAGGCCCACGTCGCTTCTGGGTGTTCCCGGCAATAATGGAAGATGAGGTCTAAGAAACGAATAACGACTTTAATGATATCAAGTGAGTATTTCCGCCTAACAACTGATTCGGTTCTAGATTTCAGGAAAAAGCTCACGCCATAATCGCCATAATCGTCCATAATTTGTACACAATAGCCTACAAAGTATTCATAGTAGTCACAATAACATATGGTGCTACATACTTTTTGACTAATCTGTATGCTCCGTTCGTTCAATCACTGATGCAGGCTCTTATGGGGACCTGTACATTTTCGCATAATTCTCATCAACCTCCTTATTTATGCATAATTATGCATAATTATGTATTATTTATAAGGGTGAGGTTTTTCCTGAGGTACTTCTTGTATCGCCTCTATTTACAGTGCATAATAGTAAGTATGAATCTCGAGCTAGTAGGCTGGACGTGGCCACGACTAAGGCTGACATAGAATTAGGGTGCCACTATTGAACATTGGGACATAGTCAGGTTCAAATGCTTATCTGTCAGCAACTGGCAGTCTGCAGAACAAGTAAATAATATCCTCAGGCTTCTTGCAATGCAGCAAAGATAATATGCAGCTGCAGCAATGGTCCATAAGAAACCAAGATTTGCTTTGTCGGAAGCAGAGCGTAGGAGATGGCTAGGATGGCGCGTTGTTCAGGCCGATAGCTCGCTATGTCAGGTGAAACAACTATAACAGTGAGGCAGGAGGAGGAGCTTACTGCACGAGATTTTTTCCCAGACAACCACAGGGAAGCACGCCTGGTAAATGGGATCTCCATCTCCTTCATTTGTTCCATCATCTTCCGGAGATGCACACTTACTTTGTCGTGTTCCTCCTGCAGAGCCTGAGCTATAGCTGGGTCATGCCGTTGATTTGCCTCGTTTGCAAGCTCTTTGAGAGTTCTTCTCTGTTCCACGAGGAGTCGTTGGAACATAGGGTACAGATATCTGCCCAGTGAAGTTTCCTTTAGATGCTTTCGTTGTGCAAAAAGTTCTTCCTGGAGGAGCAGCATCTCTCTATCCCTTGTAATACCCAAAAAAGAGTCGATGATGGCGAGTGCAGAATCGGGTCGATTATCGAACCTGGAAGCGGTGGCCCCTCCTTGTAACAGTCTATGCCAGAACTCGCGCCTAAGCTGGGTCTCTCTTCTTTCCGCCAGATGCTTGTCCTTGACCGTGTCCCACATAGTTGTCACTAGACATACTTGGGGTAGAAAAATATCGCCGCATATCTGACCAAATATCTTAAGGTTCTTGAGGTCAGAGTCAGACATACGATTACATGTGATCGGGTGGAGGTAAACTATCCCGGCCAGCCTGAGTACTCCACCGCCGGGCGAGTATCTATTCATGTAAGTCAGTGTTTAAAAATGCTCCGGGAATATAACATACTCCTGTGTAAGCCAATTTGCAATTACCTTAAAACTCCCGATATCCGCGTAGATATCTTCAAACCCGGGCATGTCAATCAGCACAACACGACGACCGTCTCGCGTAGTTATGTATGGAATGACGCCTCGAGTATGAGGATTAAGATGACCTGCTGTGTGACGCCCGACAGTCCCAGTGACACTCCCAATAAACTAATCTTGTTTGAGTGCGGTAGTTCATGAAACGGTTGCAATCTCACTCACATTGGCCTTCCCGGATCCTGTTGGTCCCATAACACTGTTGCGCAGAATCATTGTAAGGTGAAGAGGGAAATATTAGATGGGACTACTCACCCGATGATGATGTCTTTAGGGCCTGCTGCAAAAAAATGGCCGTCCGTTCCCTTACTGCTTTTCAGGCCGAAAAGAGGCTCGATGATAGTCTGTGCGGAACGGGGATGGTTGTCGAACCTGAAAGCGGTGGCCCCCACCTGCAATAGTTCCTGCCAAAACAGACGCTTAAGCCCTCCCTCCCTCTCTTCCGCCAACTTTTTATCAACTATATCCCACATGGTCATGACCAGATGGACTCGAGGTAGAGGCATATTGCCACAAAGTTGAGCAAATATCTGAAGGTACTCATAGGTGGAACGAGGCATATGACTATCTATGATCCTGTGAAGGTATATTATCCCTGTCAGACTGAGAGTCCTACCGCGAGGCGCATATCTTTATTTTTGCCAGTTAGCACCTCAAGATATTTCGGAACATGACGCACTTCTGTTTAAGCCAGTTAGCAACTATCTTTATAATCTCGCTGTCAAGCCGGTAGTCATCGTCGAACCCAGGTGTGTCGACTAGCACAATACGACGATTGTCCTCTCGCGAAATTGTGTATGGAGTGACACCCTGAACGTCCAGCTTGGACTGATTTGCTTTCTGCTTCACATTACCAGTGACGTTCTTTATGAACTGGTCATATTTGAGTGTAGGAGTTCGATATCAAGATTACCGCAATTTTTACTTACGTTGGTCTTCCCAGAGCCTTTTGGCCCCATAACACTGTTACACAGAACTTTGTAAAGCACAAAAAGCGAGATTGACTGAAAACACCCACAGAATGATGAGGTCGTTTGGATTTGCTTTGAAACGGTCTTTACTCATGATGACTTTTGCGGAACTACGACTCGGAAGGGATAAAAGTCGTCGGATGCGGAGGATGGAATGAGACGGCGGCCCCTTCGAGTGCCACACGATTTAAAACGTCTTCATAGACTTATCGTACCATGAGGATCTCTCACAGCATGTGGATTTATTAAATTAATGTAAATATGCCGGTGATGATACTGCGGGCGTTCTAGATATGTACACACTTTCCAGATTAGAACTTCTGAGATGGCAGCACGATGCAGAAACACTTAAGGATCACCAGCCTTGGACCTTGGCTGATGTAGCCTGGCAGCAATATTCAGGTGTACGTACGGTAAGTACTTAGTGCAAGAATCCGATGCAAGTTAGTCACCCATAGTGTTATACTTTCATATCGAATGCACGTTGTTCCCGCATGATGTGCACGAATTGCAAATTGGAATGTGGATTCAGAGGCTGTAATGTCGTGCATGCAAGGAACAGACATATAACAACATCCACAAGAAGCGAGGCAGACTAACAGTGTCCTACACACCGCTCAGGCTCAATATGCACTGGCAATCGTGACTCGGACAAATGCGAGGTCAGAGTTGGCGGTGTTTGAATAATGAATTGCACGCGTTTCGAGGTCTCGTGTACTTCCTTGCTGCTTTCATGAATGAAGCATGGTGAGCCTTCTAGCCGACTATAAGTCTACGTCTCCCTTTGTGGAGCCCAGAGTCTTTAAGCTTAGGCTGAGCGCTGGTCAGCATATCCGAAGGACCGCACAGAGTAGGAAGCGGTCGGTGTGTATTCCAAATTTCCAATGGAGTCAGTGAAAAAGAGAGATGAATGAATGCGGTGCGGGGAGTGCTAGTGATAGATCAGATTGGAAGGAGATCTCAATATTAATGGGTGGTTAGACTAGTTCTGTACAGAATCATCAAGGCAGCCACTGCCAGTGGCGGCAACGCGATGATCATGAGGATCACCAAAGGTGATCCGATATCAAGACAAGCGCTGAAACCACGGGACAAAGGAAAGGCACATGCGGGGTAAAGGGTTACGGTATCAAAGTTGCCATCTGCGTTCTTGGTGCCGTAGTTCTCTTCATCCGGGATGTTGTCCAGGTTTCGGGGATTAGTTCTGCCACGACAAGGTGAGTAAACGAAAAGGACAGTCAGAAGAACGGTATTGACAAGTTGGAGGAAGAGGAGAACGACACTAATGCCGGCTCCGGCAAAGATAAGGAAAAGTAAGAAGGCTAAACTGGGGCGGCCAACCGAGTCCATCATATTGACGACGACCCATTCAAATAGGATTTCAAAGGCAAAGGTGGTCGAAATCGATGGCCGAGATTACATATGGTCAGTCGTATTCACGGTTGACGGAGGGCACGTCTTGGCTGGCGGAGGAGGAGGAAAGATTCGACGTTGGGGGATTGTAAATGGTAAGGAAGTGGGGAAGGCGCTGGACGTGGGGCGTTGGATTCATGACACCGTGGTGTCGCAGGATGGCAAACAGATTGTGTGCGGGGGACAGTTGGGGGCCGTGAAGGTGTTTGATATGGAGAGCGGAAGAATCGTGACCGAATTGAGAGGACACGGAAGAGGAGTGTATGCCGTCGATGTGTCACTGGATGGGACGAAAATCGCGACGGGATCGGACGACAAAATTGCCCGCATCTGGGCACTCGCGAGCAGCGACGAGCTGCATCAACTGAAACACGACAATTACGTAGCTGCCGCAAAATTTTCGCCTAGCGGACGGCTGCTTGCAAGTGCCTCGTGGTCCTGCGAGTCCGTGCGGATATACGATTGCAAAAGCGGCCGACTTCTCATTGATTTCAAGATCCAGGTCAGCACATGGCATAATCAATCTGTTGTGTGGCATCACAACAAAAACAACCTCTTTGTTGCGTCAGTCGACGGTTACATTCACCACCTGGAGGTATCGACTGGGAATACGCTCTCGAAATGGCGCACCGACAGCAACCGTCGTCCTCAGTGCATCGCTTTGGCAAGCGATAGCATCTACATTGCATCTTCCTCAGGTCCGACTATATCATTCTGGGATGTAGAAAAGCATGAACAGATCGGGTCCCCCATCGAGTTTGCTGACAACGTCGACTCCATGGCTATATCCACAAACCACAGCATGGCGACGAGCGTGGGCAACATGATCACCTTGCGGAGTCTGTGCGACATCCTTCCTCCTCATTACTGCGAAAACGTAAGTCTATCTTCCCTCATGGAACCAGGCGCTCCTCATCGCAACCAAAAAGACTGCCCGGAATCTTCAAAATGATCTTAGGGACCTATACCGTCGTTTCGACATGCGGCGACGCGCAGCTGCCCTCACTGCCGAATTAGACAAATTGAAGCGTTCGGTTACCACTAAAAGGGATGAACTCGCTGTTGTGCGCGAAGATCTTGAGAAATTCCGTCATGTACCACACGAACTCAGCTTGGCCCGCAGGGATATTAAATCTTCCCACTCGGAAAGCATGCATGCTCACGAAAATTACAAAGAATGGATCTCCATCGTCAAACCCAGCGTCTCGAGTAGTCAACTCAGATTGGATCGCTCTGATGATGTCCAGAACTTCATTATGGACTCGGATATAGATGCGGAGAAGACGAGCATTCTGGCGCTGCAAAGGCTGAACCAACTCATCTTTCTGACGACGGTATCCTTGGCCAGGTTTATCCTCAAACATCACCAATCACTCGATACAGAAGAGCGATTAATGGCAGCGAAAAGAGTTTTAAATGTGATTGACCAGCCCTTACTAGTGGAACGCATTGGAAGCCAGTCACGCGACGACGTAGTATCGTGCCTCCGGGTTGCATTCCAGACCTACCTCACTTCATACATATCTCGGATCATTTCCTCATGGACAAGAGAGAAGGCCCACGACGAGTTCCTCGGAAGGATATATGCAAAGCTACAGGAATCAGGTGAGTTGCAATATCCATTTCAGTCTTCTTCCTTTGTTCACGGTATGATCAGAACCCCAACCATCACTTGGGTATTGGCGCTTCCTCACTTTCATCCATGTTTCGACCCCTATCGGTGACTCCAATAGCCTCACTTCAGATACCATTAACGGACTTGGTGATATCGTCGTGACTGCCGGTTGTGCCGCGTCTGCAACCAAAGCTAAGGAAACAATTCTATATTGGTCTCTGCAGAAGATATCAAGTATCGTCTCGACTGCTGAAATGCTTAGGAGATTGACTGCGAGTGTGTCGGTGGCCAACTTCAAAATCATGCTTGCAGATCCTGCTCAGATTTTCCACGAGGGTATGATGGGACTGGACGGGACAGTTCCATTGGCAGGCGGAAGAACGAGGGGTCAGAAAGTCTTGTGCACGACACATTTGGGGCTTGTTAAAGAAGTTGTCACACACGTGCCAGGTTCGGGGAGGAAGAACGCGTCGACGGTAATAGTCAAGCCAAAAGTCGTTCTAGAGCCTTCGCTGAGAAGAGGTTAGAGTTACACGACTGCGAAGACCTGATTGGGATCATTCCACTCGAGTCACCAGTCCAGTTCGTATAGTATATGCACTACGTGATTCGAGCCTCATCGCCACGTATTAGGGGTAATGTCTGAGTCTTTCTTTGTCATCTTCGAGTGTTACATTTCGCCGTTTGATCTTCTTCCGTCCTTTTCCTCTTAACGTTGTGCTTCTCATTTTCTGGGTACGATTCATTGTGTCTCGTGTATGTAACGTCTGTCAATCTCATTTTCTAGTTGTCATGGCGTCACTGCTGAGCCCTCGCCGCGATCTCTAGCGATCCTGACACTGGCATGGCTGTACATCGGCGGTCATTCTTTCCATCTTCTTTGTTCGTCCCTAAATTTAATGAGGTTGGACCAACTGAAGCCGACAAACAAATATGGATCAAACCAACAAATTTTTTGATTCCTGCAGCGACGTGCTCTGAGGGCTAATGAAGGGCCACAGCGACTAGTCAAAGAGCCTTTGAACACTCGCTGGATCGGGGATATGACCCCTCTCCACCTTCCCCAGCATTTTCGATCTGTGGGTTTTAAGTGATCATGTCCACGGTCGGTAGGTGTGCATCAGCCCGTTTTGGTCTCTTGTGCTCTGGGTGCTCACGGGCAATTCAAAATCGGACCTCCACGACACCTGAATACTTTACGTGCGTCGAAGGAGCACCGTGAACAGACAAATCATGTATGTCAGTAGGAAGTGGGAAGAATCATCCTGAAAAGGGCGAACGCATGGCCTAACCTCACACGCCAACCCGAGAAACTGAAATATGGGATCGACAGGACTATGACACGGAGGAGACCCACAGCAAGAATGACGTCACCAATTCGCGACAGCTTTCCGTCGGATACCATGAATGCTATTTATATTTGCCGGGTGCCCTCCTTGACGCTTAGAGGGACCGGATCCTGTCCTCCACTTTGTCGCCTCCATGTGAACGCCCCTAAAGTAACTAGCAGATTGCCGCAGACGGGCATGCTGCCACATTAGTTAGTGCATCATATTTGAATGGTGTATGCATTTGAAGGCTGAAATCATATCTCTGAATTTCTATTCAACACTGGCAGCTCGATAGTAATCTGAGGCTATGCACTAGTATCCCATCCCATTGTTCAGCTCGAGACGTACGACAGAGTGGAAACTGAAGATTTCACTACTGAGCTGTGGGACCCGGGCCGGTCTGGGATAACCATGACCTTAGTTGTCGATCCGGGTAATGAGGAAGCATACCTTGTAAACTTTCTAGCCAGTTAAGGTTACTAGATCGACTAACCATTGAACTCAGCGCAGCAATAGTCGAGTCAGAAATGAATGGCCCACCAGTATAGCGATGGGAAAGGGTGCGTAACACAGGCTGTCAGGCTCAGGGTGTAGGTCAGGGAGAGGCCAAGGGGACGACGAAGCTGTCGTGCGAGACCTCGAAAATTATGACACAAGTTGCGTACGTAGACGTGAATCGCCTCGAGGAGAATCATGAAGACGGCAAGCACCCCGACGAGTACGAAGAACCTGGGCCTGAAACTGAAAAGAAAACCACGACAGGTTCGCGGCAGTGACTTGGCTGCCAGTGGCCGGCATATTTTCGCCGCTCTATTTCAACTTGGCTAGCCCACGAATTGCACTTTACTAGGATATGACTTCGACTTCTTCCTGGCTCGGAAATTGTGCTGTGCACGACAGTCGTTTCCACAGCCCAGTAATATGACAACTATGCCGGTGTAGATGAACTTTGGTTCATTTAACTTTTAGCGATATCAGATGAGTATCTCCGCTTACTAACAATTGATTCGATTCTAAGTTTCAGATCTAGGACTCGTACCACCTCTATTTATAGTGCATAAGTATGGACTACAACCTAGGTAAGACTAAGGTTGGGATAAAATTGGGGTACTATCGAACGTTGGGACACAGAGATCT
Source organism: Chiua aff. virens (assembly GCA_038094695.1). NCBI lineage: Eukaryota > Fungi > Basidiomycota > Agaricomycetes > Boletales > Boletaceae > Chiua > Chiua aff. virens. Next base: position 13,277 of record JBBPUM010000190.1, read on the forward strand.
GCTTTGTCGGAAGAGAGAGCAGGAGATCTCTAAAATGACATGTTCAAGCTGATGGCTCGCTACGCAAGATCAAATAACTATCACAGTGAGGCAGCAGGAGGAACTTACTGCGCGAGATTTTCGCCCAAACAACCATAGGGCAGCATGCCTGGTAAATGGGATCTCCACCTTCTTCATCTCTTCCACTGTCTTCTGTAACCTCTCATTTACTTTCTCGTATTCCTTCTGCAGGGACCAAGCCAAACCTGGGTCACTCTGCAGATCCGCCATATCCGAAAGCTCTTTTAGGGCTCTTTTCTGTTCCATAAAAAGTTGCTGGAGCCTAGAACGTAGGCATTTGCCCAGTGAAGTCTCATTGAGACGCTTTTTCTGTTCAACAATTTCTTCCTGCAGGAGCAGCATCTCTCCATTACTTGCCATATCCAAAAGAGAGTCGATGATGGCCCACGCAGATTTGGATCGATTGTCAAACCTGAAAGTGGTGGCCCCTCCTTGCAACAGTCCGTGCCAATCACGCTTACGCTCAATCTCTCTTCTCTCCGCCAGATTCTTATCCTTGACTATGTCCCACATAGTTGTCACCAGACGTACTCGGGGCAGAAAAGTATCACCGCACATCTGACCAAGTATCTCGAGGTTCTTGAAGGCAGAGCCAGACATGCGATTGTCTGTGATCCGATGGAGGTAGATTATCCCGGCCAGCCTGAGTACTCCACCACCAGACGAGTATCTTTATTCATGTAAGTCAGTGATTAAAAACACTCCTAGAATATAACATACTCTTGTGTAAGCCAGTCCGCAATCGCCTTCGCAATCTCGATATCCGGGGAGTAGGTATCGTCAAACCTGGGCATGTCAACCAGCACAATACGACGACCGTCTCGTATAGTTGCGTATGGAGTGACGCCTTGAGTGTCATGGCAAAGATGACCTGCTGTGCGACGCTCTACATTCCCGGTGACACTGTTGATGAACTAATCATTTTTGAGCGCAGTAGCTCGATGTTGGAGCGGAGATCTCACTCACATTGGTCTTCCCGGATCCTGTTGGTCCCATGACGCCGCTGTTCCGCAGAATTGTTGTAAGGCGAAGAAGAAATCACCAGGTGAGACAACTCACGCGACGATGAAGTCTGTGGGTTCAAGTTCTGCTATAAAACGGCGACCGTCCGTCCCCCTACCGTTTTGCTTCTTTTTTTGTCTGGCTTGTTTATTCTCCGGCGGGAATCGTTTTACTATACTTTTTTTTTCTAACTCGTTTATTGTCCGGCGTGGATCGTTGTGCATGCCGAGAAGAGGCTCGATGATAGTCTGCGCGGAACGGGGTCGGTTGTCGAACTTGAAAACAGCAGCCTCCCTCTGCAACAGTTCCTGCCAAACGTAGCGCTTAAGCTCTGCCTCCCTCCCTTTTGTCAACTTCTTATCAACTATATCCCACATGGTCATGGCCAGATGAACTCGGGGTAGAGGTATATCGTCGCAAAGCTGAGCAAGCATCTGAAGGTGCTTATAGGTGAAACTAGGCATACGACTATCCGTGATCCTGTGCAGGTATATTATCCCTGTCAGACTGAGACTCCCGGTGCGAGGTGCATATCTTTATTTGCGTCAGCTAATATCTTTATTTGCGTCAGCTAATATCTCAGAATGTTTCAGAACATGACGCACTTCTGTTTGAGCCAGTCAGCGATTATCTTTATGATCTCGCTGTCCAGCCGGTGGACGTCATCGAACCCGGGTGTGTCAACTAGCACAACCCGGCGGTCACTGGCACTGTCTCGCGGAATTGTGTATGGAATGATATCTAGCTTGGATTGATTTGCTTGCTGCTTCACGTTCCCGGTGAGGTTCTTTATGAACTAATCACATTTGAGTGCAGGAGTTCAATGTTAAAATTACCGCAATTTTCACTTACGTTGGTCTTCCCAGAGCCTTTTGGCCCCACAACGCTGTTGCACGGAACTTTGTAAGGCACAGAACTTGAAGGTGAGAGCGACTCAAACACTCACACAATGATGAGGTCGCTTGGATTTGCTGTGAAGCGATCTTTACTCATGATGGCTCTTGCGGAACTCTAAAGGGACAAAAGTTGTCGGGTGTGGAGCATGGAATGAGACGGCGGTGCTCTCGAGTGCCACACAATTTTAAAGCATCCTCATGGCTTTGTCCTGCCACGAGGATCTCTCACAGCATGCGGACGGGATTAAATTAATGTTAATATGGTGGTGATAATATTCTGGATACACTCCAGTCAAAACTTCCGGAATGACAGCACGAAACAGAAGCAGTGGCACTTAAGCGATCATCAACCTTCACCTAACTTGAATCTTGGCTGGATGCAGCCAGTAATATTTGGGTGTACGTACGGTGAGTGCTTCATGTAAGAATCCGACTCAAGTTAGTCGCCCATATATACTATGGTATACCTTTCGTATTGAATGCACGTTGCCCCGTATGAAAAATTGAATGTGGATTCAGAGGCTGTAATGTCGTGCATGCAGGGAACAGGCATATACCAATATCCACAAGAAGCAAGACAGAGCATATGGCAAAAATGCTCGGGCCCTTGGCAAGGCCTCAATATTCAATCATAGTAAGTGTGAGTATCTTCATAAAGTTTGAATTACACATACTTACTAATGCCTCGATGGACTCCTCCGATTCAAGCCTCAATGTAGGCCTTATGTACGCTCCTGCCAGTGGTCACCGGTCAGCGTGAAACTTCCTCGCCGCTTTCATGAATGAAACATGATGAGCCTCCCGGTGTAAGTCTGTATCACCCTCTGTAGAGCCCCAGAGTCTTCAAGCTTATGCTGAGCACCGGTCAGTATCATGACAGTATGTCCGAGTCATCACACTGATTCAGGGTTGCCTCGAGTGCCAAAATGGAGAAATGAGTAGACCGAATGGATGATCAAAAGAATGACTCGGCCTGACGAAGAGCAAGAGCCAAATGGGAGTAGCGCTGATTCCAACAACTTGAAGGGAAAAAACTTCAAAAGAGAGGTGAGAGGGCTAGTCAATTCTGAGATACGGTCACAATGAGGTAAGAATCGATACTGAGACGAACCATACGAACAGGGACTCTACGGTAGAGGTGGTAAAAGTTGACTCCACGAAGTAGGTAGGAATATCAATAAAAACAGGGAAGTGGATCTGTGACATCTATCGTAAGATGGAAGGTGGTTACCGGGTCGGATGGAGCTGAAAGGGTACGGGCCGAGACTGGTCTAGTATACTTTATCGTTACTAGTGCAATCCACAGCTGGAAGCTTCCCACTCAAATCAAGCAAGGTTTCTGCGAACGCCGTCGGCGGTTCCCGAGTAGTCACAGCGCCGTATCGGCAGTTTCCGGGCAGACATTTACGTGATCACGCCACGCAATTGGTGCATGCGACAATGATTCCAAGTTTGCCGCTCGTGCCATTCAATATCTGGGAAGGTCACATTCAGCTCAAACGCCGAATCCTCTACCATTCTTCTATCCAGTGAAGGCTGGCATCACGCGCTTCAGATGGTCTGGGCAACAACGGTCACCGGTCAAGGTTGTTTGTCTTCTCATCAACCATAAGTATCATGACTGCTTAGCTTATATTGGTAGTCGCACATTCGTTTTTTTTTCTTTTTCTTTTGATTCCCGACAGGCGTCATTCTCAAGATCACCGTGATACCCCCGCCGGTAGTTGCCTTGACTTACCTGTGATCGCTGACCTAGGCCTTCTGGAAATAGAGCAAGATTCTATTTGCAATGACCGTGATTGGTTAGAAGGGAAAGGAAAGACCGCGCTTGATATTTTTTGATCGAATAGGCTCCACAAATTAGCAATCCAGCGCGTTCGCGCCATGATGCCATCATCCTTGGAAAAGAACCTGCCACGTAGAATGTTCGGTCTTTCTAGAGGGAAGCTTCTAGGGGAAGCTCATTTGACTTTGGACCAAGTCCAGATTTGAAGGCATCTGCGGGGTGGTTGACCCCGTGGGGTACAACCACCAAGATTTCCCAGTTACAACTTACACAGATTTCTCAGCTAGGCACAACTTAACAAGTATCTCCCGATGTCCGAAGCCACAAACATTCGCTTGGCACGGCAAACGTGGGACGTGGAGTACGACTTTCAAATCACGGACAAGAACGGTGATTCAAGTTGTTCCGCGCACCTTGTTCGGTCGAACCTTTGTCATACGTATAACATGCCCCCACCGACGGCAGCTTTCATGGTTGGGGAGGTAGAACGATCTTCACAATATGAAAAACCATCTGAGTCAGCATATGAAGGGAGAATTCTTATCATGGAGTGGAGACCTTCCTTGAGAACGGTGACTAAGCACATGATGTTATCAAGAGAGTTGGCTTACAGATGGGCGCTCAAATTGCATCATGATAGACAACCCTTTGCGTGCGCCATGGTCTAACCGTAATGAAGGGAAGGGATGCAGATCGTCGGGCTTACCCATCCAAGCGTGCGGAGCGACAATAAAAAAGGGGCTTCTCAACCGAAACCTACAACAAACTCACGACATACATTCCATCCTCCATCATGTCCACCAAAACTCAAGTTTTTGTCACTGGCGCGACTGGTACGTCTTCATCCGCGCTGTCGGTCATATCCCTATCTGAACTGTCCGCCAGGTTATGTCGCAGGATCTGTGCTCGATCGCCTTCTCCGACATCCCACATTTGCAACCTCTGTGATCACTGTACTCATCCGAAAGGCAGATAAGGCAGCCGCATTCGAGTCGGTCGGCATCAAGACAGTCATTGGTTCGTACGACGACCATGCTCTTCTCGAGAAACAGGCATCGCTGAGTGACGTCATAATTGCTTGTGTGCGTATTCGTTGCTGGCCTGCTGAGGATGTATGCTTGTTCTGACGCGCACGTTGCTTTGCAGGCTGATTCTGATAACGCGGAAGCATGTGCGGCGATCTTAAGAGGTTTGAAGAAGTGATACGAGGCGACAGGGAAAGCACCCATTCTCATCCATACGGTGAGTCTAAATGATTGATCCAGTGCCCGCTACAAAGTCCTTAATGTGGTCATTTAGTCTGGAACCGGTATGAGATTTCTCAGTCACGTGTCGCTCACCCGTTTGATCAATCTTTGCTAGCTATCATCATCGATGATCCGCAAGGCAATTATGAGACCGAGACCGTCTGGGATGACACAGATGTCGCCAAGCTCGACACTATTGCAAACACTCAACTTCACCGAAATGTGGACACTCTCGTTCTCGCTGCCGATAGAGAAGGTGAGTTGCATCTTTGTTCTGCGCATGTAACCATGTTGCCTGAGCTCATATTGACTCTTTCGCTAACATTTAACCATCTACAGGATATGTGAAGACGTACCTTGTCATCCCTTCGACGATCTATGGATTTGCTACCGGGAAGTTCGTGGATCTAGGCGTTCAGAACCCGCGCTCCATCCAAATCCCCTTGCTTGTTTCCGCCTGCGTGGCGAGGAGGCGTGGCGGATATGTCGGCAAGGGACTGAACGCGTGGCCAAACGTTCACATTGACGATAGTACGTGTCTTGCTTATTTCGTAACACGACTTCGAAGCTCACTGCGCTTTTCTGTCGATAATAGTTGCGGATTTATACATCGTCCTTTATGATGCCATCTTGAAAGGAAAGGCTGGCCATGGTCGTGAAGGGTACTACTTTGGCGAGAACGGGCACTACTTATTCAAAGACGCTGGTGCCAGGATCGGAGAAGCGCTTTATGAGCTGGGCGCAAGCGAGACGTCAGAAGCCAGTACCTTTACTGATGAAGACTACAAGCGATTCCCCACGGTAGGTGTTCGTCGTGACAACCGCTTGCTGTCTGTACTGATCGAATGATCCGCGGGTACTTTTCTTTAGCTGCCTTTTCTTGGAACACACTGCAGATGCAGGGCAGCTCGTGCTCGTGCACTTGGATGGAAGCCTAAGCATACTACGGAGGATATGATGAAGAGCCTGAAAGGTGAGGTTGAGTGGCAACTGAAACACGTACCTGGTGCGTAGAGCCTGGATGCAGGTTTGGTAAGCTGTGTGAAATGTACGTTGTACCGTCCCCTTGTATTCTACGCAAGTCGTAAGTCTTCATGTGAATCCATTCCAGTGGTGATTATTTTTTCTGCATCCCTGGGTCAGAACGGACATACATACGCAGGTTTCCATTGTTCCCCGCGAGTCCATAAATGTATTCCGGGGTAACGGCGGATTTCTCGGTGATTGAGAGTCATGTCGTTCCTGGACTAAACCCGAGTAGGTTCAGGTTCAGGGGGGTCAACAACGAAACCGATCTTTCGATAACCCTGAAGGGCCTTATCCATGTACAAGCGTGGGAGGTGAGTTATCTTGTCACTGTCAGAGTTCCGAGCACGCCCATGGATGCTCTCATTTTTGGAGTCAGTGCGCCTCCGTGAGAGTGCTCAGCGGCTATGATGAACATGTACATGTTTTTCCTCAGGTGCTCCGGTGTCTTGAGAAGTAGCCAAAACGAGGCACATCAAACGACAAATGCGGAGATGAAGACGGCTTAGATAAGCGTAGCCGCAAATTTGGACAATGAAATTGCCTCGAACTCGCACGTGTCGTTCAGAGCGGCGGACGTGGCTGTGGAGGTTTTGCCAGCCGACCCTGCCCAGACCGACATGCTCGTATTTATCCCTGTCCCCCCTTGACATGCTCTTCTCCTTCTTCCCCTTCCCCTTCATTCGATTCTACTTGACAACAGTCCACTCGCCATGGTGCCGGACCTAGGCCTCAGGCGTCGCAATACTTTGGGTAAACCCCAGGGACCTCTGACGCTCAAAGGGCACGAGGCCCGCTCCTGCGTGGCCCTTGTCGCATTTGTGTCAGAGGACCACATCATCAGTGCCTCTGAGCAGGACAGGACAATCCGAAAGTGGTCCTGTTCAGAAAGCTGCTGGCGTAACGAAGTGTTGAAGGAAGCCACGGCAGTATGTGGAGCCGCCACGTCGCCCGACTGTCGTTTGGTCGCTTATGGTGGGGCTGACGGGCGGGTGAGACTCGTCGACTTACAAACACGGCAAGTCACAAAGTCGGATCACCGACACGAGGACATGGTTCAATCGGTCTCGTTCTCTCCAGATTCGAGTCAATTGGCGAGCGGAGCACGGGACGGGACAGTACTCCTGTGGTCGTTAAACCCACTCCGACCCGCTGCAGAGCCGTCCAACCGGCACAGCGATTCGGTGTGGTGCATCCGCTATTCCCCGAATGGAAGGAAGATTGCAAGCTGTGACCGCCAGGTCATCGAGCTCCGGGACTTTACTACAGGTGCCAAGTTGCGCATTACTGAGCAAGCGTGGTCGCTTGCGTGGACCACTTCGTCCGAGGGTTGCTTCCTCCTCGCTGGGTGCATCGACGGCTCCCTCAGACGCTTCGATCCGGACACTGGCGAAACACTGACCATATGCAAAGCACACTTGGATGTTATATCCTCTATTGCATTGCCGCACAGCGCCAACTTTATCGTAACTGCCTCATGGGACAAGACCGTCCGTTTTTGGGAGGCAAGGACATTCCAGGAAATTACGTCCTGTCTCCAACACGACGTCAACGTCCATTCCATTTCCATTTCGCCGAACGATAACTATCTCGTTAGTGGAGCAAGAGATTCAGTTCTCCGAGTATGGAACCTAAAGGTCATCGCTCCTATCCTCTTTTGTTCCATCCCCCTGCAACCTGTTCGAGTACGTCTCAGTTTATCAGTTCCTAGCCATGCCCAATTCACAGCCTTATTAGCCACCAATACCGAAAACAACCTTTCTTCAGTCCCTTCAACGTCAAGTTCATTTTGCCGCCGACCCTTCCCCAACTAGTCCACATCCGAGTCCATCTGATGGCGTAAGAGTGATTTTGGTTCAGGCTTTGGCGCGTACTGACACTCTCCTTTCAGAATAACCGTATAGCATCCAAAAATTCTCAAGAAAGTCTTCAGAGAAGTGATGGCGAAAGTGCCGAGAATAAAAGTCCGTTGAAACCTCGGCTAAGTATTCCATATCTTCGCAAGAAAAAGTCCAAGGCCACCGGTCTTCGGACTCCCAGCGTAAGTCCCTACCATTCTCCCAATCCTGTTAGTACTCCATCTTCTGCATAGCCCTCCTCTCAAGAAAGCATCCATTCGGATAGTATGTCTACTGAAATGCGTAGCTCTCCTTCCTCCTATCATTCTGCGGTGAGTTACCATTAGTAGCCCTTCTCATCTGGTCAGTGACGTAAAAGTATTTTTTCAGGAACCCAATGTCAATCTTCCGAATACAATTGTTGTGCCTAATATCTAATTTTTGGTGTAGTTTCTTTCTCCCACTGGATACTCACGGAATGTCCCCATCCCAACTGTACGTCGCTTTCAAGCTTAATCATCTGACTTCTATCAACTGGCGTTTTAGCAATTGCCTAGTCCAACCTTACGGAGAAACGACAATGAAAATGCAACTTTTATTCGCAAAATGTGGTGTTATATTTCGAGTTTGTTTATTTGTCACTGAATTCGCATGATAGTCGCTCCCGTCCTTCTTCTGACCTCACCGGAAAAATCATTCCGGAAGGGAGCGATCCGGTCTCTGGGGGTAGTCACGGCGATGTCTATAGAGGTGTGCTCAATATTGACGGGGGCACCATGCGAGTTACGCCGTTTCATTTCCTTTCGTGGCTCACGACCCTTATCGTACATCAACATAGGTCGCAATCAAAGTGATCAAAAAATATACGGCCCAGGGCGACGACGAATCCAAAAAAAGGGTCTGTACTCATGGATCGATGGAATTTCTTCCTGGAGATGACTGTTCTACAGCGCCTTCGTCGGGAAATCGACTTATGGAGAACCCTTGAACACAGAAACATCGTACCATTACTCGGGATAAGCAGTGAATATGGCGCCTTTGAAGCTATGGTCTGTCCCTGGGTCGAGAATGGCGCATTGACGACGTATCTTGAGAACCACAAACTTGAGTTGACTGATCAACAGAGATTTGCGATAGTAAGCGCCTTCATGCCTTGTTCGGCATATCTTAATGTCTTAATGTTTGTACCGCAGATCAATGATATCGCCTTAGGACTACAGTATCGTGAGTATCAGTGCCGGTTACAATCGTCTGACTAACTGAAAACACGTTCTATCAATTGTCCAGTCCATTCACGCCGTATTGTGCATGGTGATATCTCTGGGGTACGTCACTGCTTGACTTCGTATTTTCACTGTGCTCATATTACTGGCAGACCAATGTTCTGATCGATGAAAGCGGAAGAGCTTGTATCGCTGATTTTGGCTTGTCCATCATCTTGGCTGGCCTGGAAGGGTCTTCGATGGCACTGACATATCAGTTGAAAGGGACGCTCCGCTACACGGCCCCCGAGCTACTATTCGGCATTCTCGAGCCTAATCGCGACAGTGATAGCAGTAATAGTGTCCCCATTGAGAGTGCAAGCAGGGTCTTTCCGACGATACAGAGCGACATATATTCCTTTGGTGGTATCATGCTGCAGGTAAGCTTCAATGCTGCCCTAGCTTCGCGAACGAAGCTGATGTTTTGTTTTCCAAATCCTTGATGAGCAGACGTTAACCGGAAAAATACCGTACCATCACATCGTGGATGGAACTGTCATCCTCACCATATCCAAAGGAGAATATCCAAAGCGGCCCAGGAGTTGTTTCGTGACAGACGACCAGTGGGAATTCATGACCAAGTGTTGGGCGACTGAGGCGACAAAGCGTCCGTCGGATGCAGATATCGTGACGTTTGTGCATGAGCAGTTGCTCAATGCAGTGGTACATTGTGATTCGCCATCGCGGAGAAGGCGTGGGACGGGGAAGTCGGATGATTCCCTCTTGTCCTAGCTGGTCTAGCGGACCTGAGGTGAATACTCGTCGTGTCCTGATTCTCGACGATGGACAAACGTATTTTGAGGAGTTGGCTTCGGACGCTTTGCTTGTTCATCCTGATTTGCATCGCTCTTGCTGTAAACATGTCGGTGGACTGGGACCCCTCTAGGACCTGCTAGCAGGGTTCTCAGATAATTCACACGATATTGCCTATGCTCATTTGCACACCATACTTTATATCTCACATAATTTCAACCCACAATTTCAAGCTCTCCAACACAACTTCCGAGTCTGTCAGCTATCCACAACATTCATATGTCTGCATCGTGCTTCTGCTGTAACTGGTCCCAGACATGTCAAATTTCAACTTGTGTGCAATTTTGGAGCTCAGGGAGTTGGCAAGTTTTCGAACTTTCAAGTAAACTTACTCTCAGCGAGTTTTGAATCCCTTCCCCAGGCAAATCACAGACAAATTTTGTGTTGGAAAACTTGAAGGTGGTGGCATGTTTTCCCAGTCCCCCACCCTGCATTTTCAACTTGGCTGCGATGGCGCACTGGCAACTCAGGAAGCAAATCAAACTTGATTATGGATCTCGGGGGACGCAAAGAGGATGACTAAGGAAAGAAAGGTATAGTTTTTGGCGTTGGTCGGACGACCAGTTTCTAGTGCGAACTGCATTGTACCAGAGAGGCGGAATGCCTTTGTGGAGCTTGGATTCTCTGCTCAAGAGTGAATTTGTTACTGACCGTTTGGCCTTTATCCCCAGTCAGCCCGCAAAAGTGGTCGCATATCTTTTTTTCTCGTCTACTTTTGTAAGTCTCTATTACCACTCCTTATTGGCAACAAGAGAGGTATACCTTTGCAAGTCTTTGAATTCCTATACGCATTAGGACTTTATCACGAAATCAGCATGGTACTCAACGTATGCGAAGTAAATCCGGACTTCGGAATGGACCAAATCTAGTCAGCGATCTACGCTGTCTACATATCAGCGAATTGTACTGTGCCACTTCTAATAAGTAACCCGGCGAGACAGCACTACCATAACCTCGACAACGTTATACAGTGTACACACACAGCTGCGGAGGAATAGAAGAAGGAACTAAGACAAGTAAGCTAGTAGCCGATCAAACTTTTGTACATCATGTGAAGCGCGTACTGTCTGGGCAGAAGTTGAAGGAAAT
>JBBPUM010000191.1:0-24284 GCA_038094695.1 Chiua aff. virens
CACCTCAGGAAGTCGAAGGGTGGGCTATTGACTGTTGGAAGGCGACGAGTGCGGGTATCGTCAGGGAAGGGCGCGAGGGTGAACCCACGATCGCCGTGGGCGCTGAGCCTCAGATTCTTCCGGGAGAGAAACATGGTCCTCTCGGGTTCAGAGCAGAGCCAACCATGGTCGCGGAGAGAGTTCCTGGCATTGATCTGCCGGCTGTAGAAGAAAGAGTTGGGAAACGCGTGCTGGAAGCCGAGAAAAGAGTGCAGACGTTCAAGGAGACCGTGCGGCAAAAGACGGTCGAGGAGAAGAGGCACATTGGTTGGCAGACCAATGCATTCGATGTCGAGTAAACATCTCATACTTCGTCTTTGATCGTGTCTGTCGGTTGATCATGTATAGTATTTGTAACAGTAGCGCTACATACGTTGGAAATCACTCTGTTTCTGCGATGGCTTGGAATCTTTGGATCACGTTGACTCCCAATGACTCTTGGGGTCTGTTGTTGACCTCGCTGTTCTCGCCAGAACATGCATGTGTCGTGCTATCTTCCTCAAGTTTGCCATGAAATATTCCCGGGATCAAGGGTACGAAGATCAAACATTCAGGTTTCTTTGTTGTGCACATTTTTGAATTATTTCGTAGAAGAGGCACTGCTTTCACAGACCACTCGAACAAGCTGAGCGGAACCCTCCGAAGCTATACCCATCGTGTTCACTGACTCCATTCCACATGTAGCATTCCTCCCCCTTCCCAGTGTCACACCAGCCATTTTTATCCTGATTTCCATTGACACATTACTAGAAGGTGACTTATTTCGATGGAAATGAGAATCCTTCGAGTCTGTTTAAGGGCCCCCTCAAGCCCTTTCTCGGAGACCCTTCAAAGTCAGGACAATTCATAATATCCATGGATGGTTGAGATGGACCAAGTCGTCTCCGACTTCATTTGCTGCTGGCTGAACTCTCGGATCGTCGGAACTAGTGCCCGCACGGCCCCAGCTGACGCATCTCATAAACCGGTACTAGGGGGGCAGCGAAACCCGGGCGGGACCATGTTGAGTAGAATCATCTGCCTCTTCAAGTTGCAGACGTGTCGGTCACTGTAGGAACTCGCGCTCGTCGTCAACGCAAGGATCTTTGTTAGCGTGCCTCTTGAACCGTCACTTGACTCGGACCACCTCCTAGTTTCACGTTCACTTTCCATCGATACTTGGACTCCACTATCATCCAAGTAGGTTTTCCTCCGGAAATGGTTATCTCTTTCAACCATCTTCTCGCTCAAGGCTTTGAGACCTTACAAGCGGTATGACGATGGCATGATGATCTATTCCCAACGTTGATGGGAGGTGTTCATGCAAACACGAGAGGCTGTTCAACAGTGTGAACCACTCCGGGTTGGTTTATCTTCGTGGTTTGTTTCTCCGCTTTGTTTGGTCGGGCTGGATGATCCATTATTTTAAGTCCTCGGGCATATATATATACTCTGCAGACTCATCGGTAAGTATGTCTCAGACTTGTGCATCGGTAATACAAATGCGTCAGGACTTTTATTCGTGTCGATCCGAGTTCCCTACGTTCAATTCGGGCTTCCCGTATATTTCAACAGCCTGAGCACTGTTGCAACGCAGCACAGGACTTCTACAAGCAGGCGGGTGTGCTGTGGAGGAACGAGACTCTACCACGTGTGTATGGTCATGCGCCAGTAGCGATACCAGTGTCCGACAAAGTCAAAGTCAGGATCGAGGCGAAGATGGACAAGACCCGACATGAGCCCCACAAGAGACATATACACAACGATACATTATACAAAGGAAACTGAAAAGGCTGCTGCGCAAAACAAGTGCAAGTCATATACATATCAAAATCTTAAAGGGTCTGCTTGCCTCAACCTTCAGAGGCGGCCGAGGGTCGAAAACCAAGCACGGGCTCTGTCTCGCTCCGCGTGGGTTAGCACACTGAGTCGAGCCAAAGTCTGGATCAGTATAAGAATGTGATTATAACCACTTGTGTACCTCGACTATTGTCGGCTCTCTGCTGAAGCGACGACCAATGCCCTAAAATCGGCTTCGGTACCAACCGGGTGACGAGTCATTTCATCCCGAGACACAATCGGGGAAATGTTGAACTGTCCTAGCTGCAAGGGTAGCATCCTCATACAACGGGTCTTTGATGATCTCAAGTTCGTGCTAAAGGCATCATTCCCAGTCCCATCAAACAAAGCAATACACTTACCATGTACGCAAGTTGAAATCCGCAGGATCTGACGGCATTAGGTCCCGGACAAGCAAGAGGCCACCGCCACGCATCCAGCGACCTTGAATGCTGGCAATGGCAGAGGTATTGTTCAATGAATTTGTTGCGACTCCTTTCTGACAAACTATCCCAGCCATTGGTCCCCTGTTTATGCCCTCGGAAATGGATGAAGCTCTACGTATACCATTCTCACTATGCGGCTGTTTGAAAGTGCGGAAGGCATCTACTGGCATCGTTACCCAGTTGGGTGAACCTGGCTTTGTTGAAGGTTCGCCTTCGGATACTGCGACTGGGCTCGTGACGGACCGACAATGGTCGCAGCCACCTTCTCGTGGGTCAAAATCCAAGGGTGGCGCCTTATGTTGTGGTACCCTTCTTGGTGCATGCATCGATGCGAAGAGGTCTTGTACTTGTTCGGATGCGTTCTCGATGGCAGTGCGTTCTTCAGTATCTTTAGACCCCGCCGAGGGGACCAATTCGTTTGGGCCGGAGGCTTCATCGGGGTTATTATTTGCCTGTGGAAGCTCTGGACCCATCGGTGCATGCATAGAGCCTGATAATGTTCGTTGGGAACAAGGCTGAGGGGTCGTAGCCAAACGTTCCCAGAGCGTGACCTTCCGGTAGCGTAATTCGTCGGTTGTCCTCTCCGTATGTGGCGTTGAAAGGAGGATGCTATCCTCACGTGTATCTGGGGACCTCAATGAATGCTTGGGTGGCTCCACCATCGGTTCTAATACAAGGGTGCATGGAAAGTCCGGTGATTGACCGGAGGTGACATATCCTGTGCCAGGCTCCGCGAGCGAATCTGCGGCGACGGCTTCAAAGTGACTGGTCTTTGATCCTTGGAGTCGGAAGTCGTTCTTCGGGGGACATTTTGCATCCAAGAGGCCACGTTGTCTGGGAGTCTCGTGGATTGTAACCTCCGTTTCTATTCCGTTTGTCCCAGGAACGTTTCTCGCATCACTTGGGCTCACGTCTGTGGCAACATGGGCTGACTCGAAGGAGAACCCGGTTTCCGACACGGGTGCCGAATCTGGGAATGTGGTTTCTGTCAGCCGATCGCTGTTAGATGACTTTCTTTCAGTTGTCGGGCAACAGATTGGATGTCGGCCCTCGACAGACGGACTCGCCAGCCAGGATCCATGCTGGGAAGGAGAAGTAAAATCGGATCTTACACCTGCTTCTTCGTTCAGAGTCTTCAGACTTCCCTTCAGGTCGAGAGCTAGTTTACTAATAGCTATTGTCAGAGGTTGTTCCTTGTCGATAGGACAGTTGGTATTGATGACCACGGCAGGCACGTTCGGTGAAAGCGTTTGAAATGGTGAGCGCGTCGCGACACCTTCGATCAGTGCCGCGTGGACCATAGGATCCATGTCCACAGCTTCCCCACCTTCCCTTGCCATCACCAACGCGGGGAGATTGACAATAGGCTCCTCAATCACGAAAGGCGGCCAAGTTTCTGCGACTATGCCATTGGTCCCCTGTTGGTCAATATTGTCACCCTGGAAGTCTTGTTCCGGCACTGGTAATGCTATATCCATAGGGGGATCAGAAGGACTTTCCATCGGAGTGTCATGATCGTCCCCAAATAGGATCCCAAGATCCCACGTCTCGCCAGAGTCGGTACACTTTTCCATATGCGTAGTGCTCGAGATTGCTTGCCGCTCGTCTGTTACATTAACGTCCACGGCAAATCGCACATTTTTTGCTGGAACCATCATTTCCTGCGATTCTACAGACGAGATTGTCGCGCTCAGGGATGTTGAAGACGTTTCCGTTTCGTAGGGGCCACAGTCATCAATAAAGTTCTGCGAGCTGGAGTCTACATCCCGATTCGAATCTTCCTGCTCGCCAAGGCAATTCGTGTCTTCTCGGGGATCGTCATCAATTACGCCATCTGGGAACGCGACTTGTCCGACTTGTCCGAAATTGTGAGATTCCTCAACGTGTTGTAGTGGCTCGTTCCCGGTCCGAAAGACGTTGGGAGAAGTTTCCCACTGTTCGTCACGGATACCGCTGTTCGTCACGACATGTTGAGAGACCTCCGTAAAAGCATCAAGAATGTTCGGTCCGGGTTTGATGCGATCGTGTGAGTTAGAAATTCCACCCTGGCTGTCGCCCTGCTGAGAAAATATCGAAATAGGCACTACCTCGAATCCAGTCGCAATCGAATTGCCATCGTCGGAAACTTGGGGGGGCAAAACCCCATCTGCATCTCTGCCGTCGGATAATTTGTCCCGATTGTTCCGCGTCTCTGAGTCCTCGAATTCGAAAGTCTGTCGTTCGTCAACGTCAACCCTCGAAGCTGGATAGTCCCCGATGAAATGAACCGGGACGGCCTCTCCGTCCACACGTATCAGCACAATGCGAGGAATCGATGGACGTGTTGATTTGTGAGTAACCCATCGAAGGCAATGGTAGAGACGAGAAAGGACCCTACGGAGCCCGTATCGAACAAGGTACCAGGGGATCATCGATAAACTTGTGTCAAGGAGTCGGGAGTAGCCTGATAGTCCCGTAGGATTTAGAGATTCGTAAAACGACACATCCTCGAACCAATGATTGACAAGGGAGGGCATCTTTTTGTATGGTCAGCGTCGTAAGGAGACGGGTGAGGTTCATACCATAATAAACATGTACAGATGGAGCAGTGAGTGAAGGTAAGAGACACCAACTAGCACAGGACAGAAGCTGAGCCCGCGGGCTCCATAGGAGTCCAGGTCAGTTTGCCGCTCTGGGTGCGCTAACGACAACGACTCGTCTTCACCTTGGACAGGTGTGCTATCCAAAAACGTATAGAAATTGGGACGTTCGGGTTCCACGGGGAAAAAGTCGTCTTGATCATAGTCTGGGTGGTCAACACTACAAGTAAGATTCATCGCAAGCGGTATTTGAAAGATCGTTGGAAGAAGACACTTCATTGGCAGATCGATTGGATTGGTATAGGTTGATGGATCGTGGGCCTGAGGCACATAGACAATTGGCGAGGGCTTTGGGCCGGTTTCAAGGAGTAGCGGCAAGATGGCCGACAGCAGAGGTTGGGGGGCATAGTTCCAGAAGGATCGCTGTAAGCCATCCAGAAGAAAAAGCAAGTGAGCGATGAGTATCTTCAAGTAATAATTCGCCATAGATAGGCGGACCAGAAGATGTGAGCAACCTAAGGAAATGGCGGGATACGAAGTTGAAAGTGTAGTTGAACCGCCATCAAGGTTGTTGAACGCGTTGCTGTCACGTGAGGAAAAATCAATCCCCCGTACACAGGTACTTACATCAAAATTTCCGTTGAACACAAATCTATGTTCCAAGAGAAGGATCCACGGAAATATAGAGGTACAGGTCACAACAAATATTACAAGGCTCATGACCAAATTACACAACCGATTTTGGACGCACAACGATCTAGCCAGAGTGGCTCTAATTTGAAACAACACGCGACAACTTGTCGTTGACGAGGACAATTCTAGCAATTGTCACTGGCTCTCTGACCTGAAAGTTTTTTCTCGACGGTCTCAAAGATAATTTCGGTGTTTCTTGTACGGGTCTTCACAAGCACTCATTAGCACAATACTTCGAGGAAGTAAAATAACGAATGTGCACCTCTTCTCTGGAATGCAAGCTCAGGAAATTCTCCTATTTGAGGTTTCGTTAGTGGAACACATGGAAAGATGAGCCATTTGAGAACCTCTACTAACCCGACGCTCAACGTAAGCAGACCCATCAACCGCGTTGAATTCGAGATCGCTTGGATCTCTTGATCTAGATATCAAGGTGGATAGTAATGAATTTGTATAAAATTTTGCAAGCGGTAGAACAAAAACCAGATGCCTAGTGCTCCCAGGTTAGTCAGGATGCGAAAGGAAAACAGTAAGTCGCTAACAGTCCGTTGGTCTGGTGCATATCAACATCCGAGCTCTCCTATAGAAAACGAGTAGCACCCACCATGGCTAGATATACTGAGATATCAACGATTGTCCATACCGCCGTCAACAGTCCAGTGTGTAGGGTTACTAAAAAAAAGCATTAAACGAGGAGTATACGGCAAGGGAAACTACCGGACATCGTATAATCTTCTTGATCACATGGTCCGTATCAGCGAAACCCGTGCAGAAATGCCTCTAACAAAAAATCACGACTTGTAAAAAATCTGACAGTTCACAAAGGATGTACCAGGGACAATACGAGCGAAATTGTGATAAGGAGATTATCCGCCGCGGAGGCAAAAAGCCATATAATAACGATTGATCGAAATCTGTGGAATTCCGTGAACGTAGGCACGAGGTTGACTGCAATAGCTGTGCCGATGCCGCACACTTTGGGGAAGGAATCGTTTCAAATATGGGGAACAGAGATGGCGGCCTACTTACACATCCCGGCCAGCGCGAGGGCGACAATTACAGCGACCAGCAACTTACTCTGCTTGAGGACCTTAATCCTCCAAGCAAAGAATAACTGTACTAAAGCCGACGTGATGCCCTGCCGGGGGTTCAGGCTACATATGTGCAATTATTATTTGTCACTCACGGTTGTACCAGGAACTTAGACGTATCAAAGGAGTCAACGAATGTCATCAGGAATATCAAGAACCTTACCAGTGGAAAAGACTACATTATTAAACCAATCACCACCGAAATCATTTATTATAGTGGGAAACTCACTCCAGTTTGCAATAAATAGCACATTCGGATCCCCTGGAAGAATGGTCAAGGGGTGCTCAGTCCGAAACATACAACGAAGTAACACACCAAAATGAGTGATGAGTGCGTCATATAGGTAAACAAACTCTAGCACTACGTTGAGGGTATCTAACGCAAGTAGTGATGCAACCTGAGGGATGTGAGGGCGAACGTCACAGCATTCAGGGGATTTATCGCACAAAGAGTTTGAACCAAAGACCATCACTAAGCAATAGGAAAATCATCAACCTCATACCTATGAGCAATTTAGCCGACGAACGCACCTCTTATAGCACGAAAAGTAAACGAGCGATTGAGTTACCACCACACCATACAGGATGGTATCCAGCACGAACCCCACAAGCATGGGCCCTAACCTGCGAAGTGACAGACCGTTTCAGCTAATGCAATTCTATACATAGAGTAAAACATACGAGACACCCGCTAGTGAAACCATGTTGTGCGGATATCCACACCGCTGAACGCCAGGCGATGGAACGCCCAGTCGAGTTGGTCGCGATGAAGAGTTCGGGAAAGAGGGGAATGACAACCTGAGGGGTAACTCATTATGCGGTGAGCTTGAAGTCCTTTATAATGTTACTATAACCCGGTTGCGATGGAATACGTTCGACTTCAGGGTAATTTTTGTTTAACGGCAGGGTAACTTAGCATTTGACCCACGATGTAATGGACTTACGAAACTGGCCTTCGCCTTGGACCACTGGCAAGTCCTCGACCTCACGAGGTTCGTGTATCGATAAGAAATCGGCCTGCATTTCCTATGCTAAGGAATGATTCGACCACGAAATTGCAGTGCTTACTACGGTGTGGGCCCGACTCGACCGTTACGGTGACTAAGGTGCGGCAAGCATTACAGTTCGAGTCAAGCTTGAGTTCGATGCACGACCATAGTAAACAAACAGTACTAGTGCCAACAATCTCTCACCGCCAAATTCAAAATTTTCTACTATTGCTCTGTCTCTTTCACGCTCTTTCCTACCACTGGGAGCCTCCAAGTCCTGACTCGCATCATCATTCCCTACTGGCTACACTTTGACCTAGTCAACGTCATCCTCAATGACATCCGTGGCATAATTAATTTCCGAGAAAAGGGAAGCTTCGAATTATGTCGTAAGCATTAGGACATTGTCGCCGAAACAAACCGAAACACCCTCCGACGAAACGGACGCTCAACGTCCGGCGACTAAGTGGTAAACTTTGAATCCGTTCCTCTAGTAAGCCCATTTTCTTAGTGGATTGCATGTCATTGCTCACGGCGTGTTGTCTAATAGGGAGGAACTTTGAAAAGCAAGTTACTCCAAGCGAACAAATAAAAGACGAAGCTGGCTCTGAACATTAATTCCCGCCAAGTCATCATCTCGCTAGTCATGTCACAATAAGAGACAGGGCGACGGGAAGCTACTCACATACATACACAGATCAGTGCCTCGGTGACGAACTACATTCGCTTAAGGAAAGTTAAGATGGTCTTCAAGAACATCCTTCCATTTAGCTAGTTCACCACGGGATTCATCTAGTCGTCTCATCTTCCCACCAACGTCAACGCCCATTCGGGTGAGCCATGGCTTGTATCTGGCCCTCTTGATGGCATGGTTCGTTATACAACACCGGATGACCCCTTCCTCCAAGAAAACTTCCTTCCAGGTTTCTCCACATCCTTCAGCACATGGAGAGCGCAGACCGCGAATTCGCAAGAACGTACGCCATACTAGGCGAGGGAGGTAACGGTGCAACGGTGGATCTAGCCCTGTCGTCAATCCAAAAGGCTATCTGTAAGTGGCAAACATGACCAGTTTGGACAAGCTTACAGATGATGTCCGTTGCGTTGTCAGTGATCATTGTTCCCAACGTCCCAATGTAGTTTCCATCCACAATCCAGCCTTGGGTATTCTGTGCCATCAAGGCGCTGACTTTTTCTCTGAATTCATCATTCTTCAATCTTTGCCATCCTGGATTCCAGACCAGTTCGTCGAGGGAAATGTGTGGGAGGTTCAACTTGACCGAGAGATAGGCGCTCAGCGTAGACTAATAGTATTCACATACTCCATGGAGATTTCCTGAGGTGGTTGAACCGGAAGGCTCACCTTGCCCGTTCCTATGAGCAGTCCTCCGTGGCGACTGAATTACTCTAAACTCAGGCAGAACTGACGTACCACTGTTTCCTATCAAGTGTATTCTATAATTCCCGTGCCCGTCACCAAGAAGAGGCGGGTTGAAAGTAGTCATAATGGTTGAGGAAGACTCGAAATGTACCAATTAGAAATGGCATCTCTTATAGCAGTGGAACCAAGTGACTCGTGCAATGTTGCGGGACTTGTGCGGAACCGCGAATGTAGCTCCATTTGTGCTAGTACATCGAAGTGCTTATGAAAGTAGACTCTGTAACCTACTGGCACGGTCGTATCCTCTGCGTTATTGACGGACACCTTCTGGGACCATGATTTTCTGCCTCCTGTTAATGAAGGTCTCGGTGTTGGCATAGTCTTAGCGGTACGATAGGAGGCTTCATGTGGTATGCACTTGTTGCTCTGGCTAGCCAGTCTCATCTACAATTTCCCCTGAGTCGAAAAATCATTGTTGGAAGACATTGCTGCAGTGTTGATTTCCACTTTCACCGTGTTCGATCCATTAGGACCATTAGGACCTTATCCCACTCAGTCAGTAGGTTCGCGAAGCTAGTAATTTCAAGGTCCACAGAGCAGAAGTCACGCTGGCAAAATTGGGTCGAACGCGCATGACCACTATGTGGAGACAAGCCTACATAAGAGGATGTTACTTCACCGCCGACTGCGTACGTTGAATGATTTTGAATCCGAGAGATTGTTAGAAGATCTTGAGCAAGACTAGAATCTGCCGGGAGGCGGATGATCTTGCGAACACCATGAGGTATCAAGTCGGCTGAGCGCACGAGGTGCTAAGAACTTGCCATGTTCATGAAGAGAAGCCGTGTCTAGCTTGCCTAGAATAAAGAGTAATTTGCGGATGCTCCTCAACAACCTCGGCATTCTACGGGCGGGCTTGAGGTACAAGCCTCACTAGGCTCGACCTGTGCATGTTAGAGCGGGCCACCGTCGATCGTGTAGAACCTGGCAGCACATTGTTGCGCTGGTAGTGATACTTCTCTTGACTCTCGACATCACTACAAGATCCAAAGGAAATTCCAACGAAGTGGTGATAATATTGGTAAGGACCCCCTGTTTGTAAATTGTCCAAAGGATTATCAACCTGCCAACCGCAAGTAAACAGTCACCATGATATGCATACACGAGGCAAATTACGTTTGCTTAAGATGCTCATCCAGGTCATTCTTCCATCTGGCCAACTCACCGCGGGATTCATCCAATCGTCTCATCTTTCCTCCAACCTCAACGCCCATCTGTATGAGCCATGCCCTGTACTTGGTCCTCGCAGCACCGTGATTCGTGATACACCACCAAACGATGCCTTGTGTCGAAAAGACCTCCGCCCATCTCTCCCAGCGACCTTCGGCACATGGTGCATAGAGCCCAAGAAGGCGCATGAACGTGCGCCACAGAAGACGAGGAAGGTAATGGTACAATGGCGGATCCAACCCTAGCAACAAGTCAAAGGATGGTCGCGACGTGGGCCCGAGCCAACTCACATATGATATCTGTCGCACTGTCGGAAACCAGCGTTCCCACTGCCCAAATGTAATTTCCGTCCACGATCCAACCTCGCGTATTCTGCGCTATACAGGTACGGACTTCTTCTTTCAGCTGGTCCTTGCCTATCTGTTGCCATCCTGGCCTCCACGCGAGTTCATCGAGGGAGATGTGAGGGAGGTTCAGTTTGCTGGAAAGATAGGTACCGAGCGTGGTCTAGGACATAGCCTGAGATCCCAGGGAGTTCCAAATGATTGTTGGCAGCACTCACCTTGCCTGCCCCTATGCAGATGCTATGTGTGAGGAACGAAACACAGAAAATGCGTTGAAACTAACATACCACTGTTCCCAATCAAGTATATTCTGTAAACTCCGTGTCCATCACCGAGAAGAGGTGGGTTGAAAGCAGACATGATGGTTGGAAACAAGGAGGATGGTGGGGAAACCGGATACATGAGGTGGTATATAACATCTTCTCAGGCGGGGCACCACTTCCCGAGTTAATGACTCGGCCATAGTAAAGTCCCGTGTTGCGCAACCACGGGGGTCGACTGTCGTCAACCATTGCTGTGTGCTCCTCGGCAACATAGTGAATCGCCGGGGATAGATGTTACGTGCAGTACTTACAATTCGACAAGTTATCAACGCGGGATGCATGTCTTGGATACGCGTGAGTGGCGTGTGGTGCGTGGATGAAAGTGGGCCTCAGTGGCAGTGTTGAGTTAGCTTGCTGTGGGTCTCTTATTCAATGCCATCTTACAAATGTTGTGTGTTGAGTTTGCCTCAGTGCCGTAGATATCGCGCACTATGACTCCACGTTCTGCAAATGGTTTATGTTCGTCGTTATCATCAAGGTTCGGGATCCTTTTCGTGAGTTCTACTCCGCATCACAAGTTGTTGGGCGACATAACGAATTCGGTAGTTTTGCGACAATCAGAGAGTTCCAGTAGACTGACGAAGAAGCTGAGGGATATCAGGGGATGAATCAAAGCGAGAAGCCAATGGATTGGCTAGGTCATCATCGACTCACCGAACGTGCTTGATATTTATTGTTAGAATGCTCAATCTGCACACTTATGGGTCAAGATCAGGAGCATGGAATCACAACTGAAATAACATTCATGGCAATATTATCACTGTCATTTGTGAGTGCTCAAGCAGTACAACAATCTTATCGTTACTTATTGTCATGGGTTTGGAATGGAGGAACAAGTCACGTCGGTATTTCGGCCTCTCCGACGCAGCCTCTCGAACATGCATGAGCTGGCTGATTTTTGTCACGAGCGGGTTTATTTTGTCGTTTGACAGACTAAGTTATCGCATTCAACCCTTTAGAGTATTTTTGCAAGGATAGTTGTTTTATTGACACGTGGCAAGAGTCGATACCAGCATATAAGGGTCCTGCTTTCAGATCCCCGACTCATCAGAAAACCACGTTTCTTCATGGCACGCGCATTCTATGCCATCACATTACTCTTCTGCTCAGCGAGCGCTTTCGCCGCGTTCAATTCCCGTGAATACCACACGAAAGCCGTTGTCTGCCCGGCTGTCGACAGGGTCCTCAACCAGTCGATGAATATCGCCATTGGTGCGTCCACCACTGCCTATATGCGGTCCAAGATATGATTTTCCATGTGATAGATTATGTTGATGTCAACCCCTCTGCAAAAACCACTATTTTAATGGTGCATGGGTGGCCGAGTTTGTGGAGCAGTTGGGGGGAGCAAATCGAACATCTCAAGGCAATGCAATTCTTGACCATAGGTTGTAAGCTCATGCTCTTGTTCAGGGTGACTACCATTTGATCGCCATCGATGTACGTGGTTTCGGCGGGTCCTCACACCCCTCCGACGTTCAATCGTCCAGTACCCTGGCGGACATCACTGGAGATCTGACATGTGTCCTCGGGCATGCTGGGGTTGCTTCCGCAATTTGCATGGGGTACGTTCCTTTCTCTATTTATCATTATTCTAATACGCTAAGTTAGTCACGATTGGGGCTCGGTCACCTGCTACGAGGCTGCTCGGAGGCGGCCAGATATCTTTTCTGCGGTCATTGGTTTGACAGTGCCAGTGAGTAGGACAAAGAATCATGAGCTCGCCATTCATACTCACGGCCTCAAAGTATATTCCATCTGCACAACCATACCAACCTATCAAGGCAATGGCAGCAGCGATACCTACATTTTCCTACCAAGTGTACTTCGCATACAACACGTCCGAAGCCATTGCAGAATTGAACGCAGATATCACACGCACATTGAGAGGTACACTGAGGAGTGTTGCAAGTCCACCTCCCGTGGCGTTCTTACGCAGTCAAAGCAACTATATTGGAGCTTGGAACGGCATAGTGGCTAGTCCTGTCTTTCGTTTCCGTCAGCATTCGTGACTAGCCTTTTTGTAGATTCCTCCGATCCCATTCTTTACATCAGAGGAAGAACGTTTCTTTGTAGAACGATTCAGCAAGCAGCGTTTTGATCATAGTGTGTCATTTTCGTTGAGGTTCCTCGCAGATGTTGATCACATGCTCTCCTTCACATGCTCATGAAAGCACTCATGTTCTATACAAACGGGGTAAATATTAACTTCTTTTAATCGTCCCGCGCATATCAAACGAAATTATGATACAGAATAGATATGGAACATGGAAGTCTGCTCACGACCAAGGGAATTTCACGATTCCACAACCCGTTCTCTCTATTCTTCCCCTTGAGGTACGTCTGCGTGTATGCGTCGTGCCAAGGCATGAGACCGCGGAAGATTCCTTTTGATGGACCTTTCCTGATAGGATCCTGTCGCAGACTGGGTAGCGACGGCTAGCGCGTTTAACGTGTCTATGTATTTGCCACGGCTCACAACAGAGGTACGTGCCTATGTAAACAGATATGTGCTTGCTTGCTGAGACGTGCACGTGTGCAGACAATGAAGGGTGCACACTGGCCCCATATGGAATTTCCAGACGTGTTCAATGCAATCGTAGACAAGTGGCTGGCAGGATTGGAAGTGAAGGAGAGATGGCGGGGCATATTAGATGAGCTTTGAAGGCACCTATGCACGGTAACAAGACACCCTTGGTTTCACTCTTTTAAACAGTTGACGGGTCTTTCGAATAGCAGTAGCAACTATGATGTTGGTTCGCGAGTTGGACGCTCGCATTTGAAGCCTTCTTTCCAGAGATAGCCATGTATATACGCATGAATAAACTTGGGTAAAGAATTTTATGCTATTGGTGTCACTCTCAAAGACGACATTATGGACAGTTATCATTTTTCCTCGGATTACTAGCACATTTCTGTGCATACGAGCTCCAGCGAGAAGGAAGAAGGATTCACAGCTGTCTTGTGCCCTCGTTGACGGATAAAAGTCACAGGATCACTCCAAGCTGGGGAGCAGTCACCACTCGCTAATGTTGCTCCGGAAAACTCGGATAATCACTGGCAGACTGTATTGAATACACACTAGATTTTCGTCCCCCGAACTTGAATATGCCAAATGTGAGGTCTCCAGGACTTGCGCTGGTATGTATTCGATGACTAGCTCACCCATGATCCTGATAATGAATTTTAGTAGTCTCTACTAGAGGAGGGTACTAAATTACTACTAATGGGTTAGTGTAAGAAGAACACCCACTGGCACCATCCAGGGTAGCTGCGTCCACTGGCAGTACCCTGCTCTGGTAGACTATGCCTGTCTCTTGTTTGTCTCCTTTAAATACCAGATCTAAACCCAAATGTCAGAATTTTGTATTTCTGTTTGCACCTGCCAGTTGATGATCAGGGCAGAGGGCTCTCTGGAAACCAGGCATATAGCTACAGTTGGCCCATCCTTGTCATGCCAGTGTACTGTGTGATAGTATGGTTGCAACTTGCTGCTTCAGACAACAAGCAAAACAGTGGGTGAGCAAGGCCATGAAGTAAATGCACTTCTTTACATGTTGATGTAAACTTTTAGTTTGCAGCTAAATGACTCAAAGGTCATGTGGAAAAGCATCACAGGACCCTGGGATTATTGGATAAGTTCCCTGAAACATTTGCTATACATAACTACAGACATATTCTGCCTAGTAGGTAACTACTAATGTGGTTGAAACATAATTAACAGCAAACTAATAAAATATTGTGTCTAAAGTTAGACAAAATAACAATTAAGGCTTTGTTTCATAAACTAATTTGAAAACAATAGAAAATATGTGATTAAAATATGTAAGCTGAATATACCTTCCAGGAATGCTTTGCCCTGATTGGTGAGTATCTGTTAACATAAATATGTATGATTAAAAATATGATGTAAACATGGGCACCAATACACATTTTAAGGTAGATATTTTAAATCTATTGTTTACTGTTTATAGTATTTATTTTTGATGTGTAGTATACTATGTTAAGATAAAATACTAAATAACCTAGGTGAAATATGTTTATAGCTATGTACTAGCTATGTTATGAAGACTTGGCTAATCATACCAGGGGTGTGAGCAGATGAGATGTTTTTTTTTTTAGATTGAAGTTATTGGATGTGAGTAGGTTTAGTTAATGAAGAGTTTCTAGTCAAGACAGTCCTAGTGTTTTTTTGTTATTGTTATGGTGCAAGAGTAATGCATTGCAAATATCTGGTATTTTAAATGCTATCAATTGTCTTCTCTTTAACTCTAATGACAGATGCTGTTGGTCCTATCACCCATACTACCCTCTGACTGTCTGACAGTCCTGACACTTTCAATGTCCCTTTCTCTATTCTTGCTCAGCCCTAAGTAGGTTTCCTGCCAAGATGCATACTCTCACAGTCTACCCTAATCACCTTCTTACTTGTTCTTGATCTGGTCTTGCCTAGAGCACTCTATATATCTGAAAACATTTCACTATGAAGGGCAGTGATGGGATAGTATATAATGCTAGGCTACTAGCTGTTTTCCATCATGATGCCAGTGGGGATAGTCATGAATGCCCAAAAGGTTCCATTTGAAGGACAGTTAGAGAGTGGAGTAGCAGACCACTAATGGATAATCAAAAACATTACTTGTGTTGACTAGATGTATCTGATATGAATTAGGGTATTCACTAGTATGCTGTCTTGCTTTGCATCAGCAGAAGGTATTGGTAGGTAATAAATTGAGTTTAATTTACCTTCTAAGAGCTTACTCTCATTGGGCATCTTTATTTAATAGCTTTGGATGTAAGATCTGAGTCTGAGTCACTAAGACCTTTAAGGGATGGTACTGCCTGCTTCTGGCAGACATTGGGTTTACATGTAAGATCATCCATTGCCAGTGGGTGCTCTTGCACCCATTCTATCTTCGAGTCTGTACTCATAATAAAGATCTCCCTCCTACCTTATTACTTTTTTCTCTTACTCTTTTTTACATAAGGTTACTGGTACAAATTGGCAGTTCCTTGTATAGTTTACTATAGATTCTTTGATACTTAGCACAATCATTACACTAAGGTACTTCTTGATAAAGTTGTCAAGTTAGAGTTGAAGTCTGGCCTGGCCTGAAGCCATAAAGGGTGTTGGGCCTGTAGTGGTCACAGGTAGGCCCATGGGAATGTTGTTTTGAAATTGTACAAGTCATAACCACATGATGACAATATAATGACCTGCTCTCTTTCTTCCTCCCTACATATTCTAATGTAGTATCTTGGATCCTTCAGGGCCATGACCAGGTGTCATCCTCTTGTAAACACATGTTCCTGTCATATAGGTATGTCTTTTTGCTCTGGATCACAGTTGGACTGACATAGAGTAGAGCATGATGAATGGTGTTTTTAATGTCTGGCACACATATACATATAATGCTAGTCAAGTGGGCAGATGGTGTACCTTCACTTTGTCATTCTTTATCTCTGATTGGCCCTTGCCTTTGTATATATTTTACTGGCAGGAACATCATCTTGAAAACAATCATTTTTTGTAGGAGAATGCCTCATATGGACTGGTCTCACTGGTATGATCACACCTTAGGCTTCTTTCTCTTCCCAGAACTCAAACATCCATTCAGCTGGTCCAACCTCCATATCTTTGTGCTCCTCATTGCAGTTGTGTCCTCTATGCATGTGTCTAGCTGTCTAGGTTTTGTCTCATTGATAAGATAGATACTGTATCTATGAGTTGCTGTGATAGTTATTATAAGACACACTGATAGTTTTTATGATCATTACCCTGTATATGTGTCTCATAGTATGGTTGAAGCTTGTACAGATTAATTCTTGCTTATTTAAATTAATATTGTAGCTGAAGGACAAGTATAAAAAAATGGCATTTGAGCTCAGCTTCAACTAATTTGCATATTGTCTGTACAACAACTTTAAAATACTATATATACAGCAATGGAGAGGCAACAGAGCACTAAGAGTGGACTGCCACAGGATTCTTGCCTTTTGTGTACAAAAGTAAGGATCAATCCTTTGTGAGACACTGTTTAGTATATATTGTTTGCAATGTAATATACACCTGCTTGAGACTCACCAGATAGTTCTCAACAGGCAAGTATAAACATTGTCTGTAGTATTTGTACTAAGAGGATGTATGACAGCTTGTTGAAGTATTGTGCCAGTGGTCTACCAAGGTCAGTGGATTATGTTGTTGGATCACTGGCAAAGACACTAATTATAACATATTTGATAGCTTGAGACCTAAGCCTCCATTAGCATCTGTTGTAATCATATTCTTCAGTTGTGAGGATCTCTCTGTAGAAATCAAGATGTCTTGCTATGTCATGAGAATGTCATGCCAGTGCTGAATGGCCTAGATAGGGATTAAGAAGAGCACAATCACCAAAGCACTTATCAAAGACAACATCTGGTTTGAAGAGTGTTATTCTGGACACTTTTTTGTCACAAATTGTCAGCTATGATAGAGTAGATCCCCATTCCACTTGGCCTTCCTTCTACATACAGATTAACTTGTACTGCTGTCTGGATAGGATGATGACATTGTTACATTATCTATATATTATGTTTGCTCCTCCCTTCACTCACACAACTTGAAGTCCTGACTTTTAGACTGAGCTGGCCTGTCAAACATAGCACTATCACAATGGCAGCTTGATTGAGTCAACTCTACAAATCTCAACAAATGACTGCTATCTGATCTGTCTTTTTTTGTCTCTCATCATTCATATACATACATCTAGATCACATTGTGGTGAGGACTGAGCTAGAATACATATTTCTTGTTGATGATCTTGGTTTGAACCTCATCCTTTGGTATTACTTGTTCTGTGGCATGTCTTTTTCAATTTCATCAAGACCAGTGTTCACAAGCACTTAGTAAGGATAAATTTTTTGAGCCAGTGCAGATAATGAGGCAGAGTTGCAGACAAACTACCATATACTTCAAACCTTTCATGTATTGCCTTCAAGAACATAAGCAACTTGTCCAAAATC
Source organism: Chiua aff. virens (assembly GCA_038094695.1). Classification (NCBI taxonomy): domain Eukaryota; kingdom Fungi; phylum Basidiomycota; class Agaricomycetes; order Boletales; family Boletaceae; genus Chiua; species Chiua aff. virens. Next base: position 17,939 of record JBBPUM010000191.1, read on the forward strand.
ATTTTTTGTCAAATGACCACTTTTAATCTAGGCTTATATTGATACTTGTGTAATACTGTAGATAAATAACTTACCATTGCACTGGCTGGATCACAATATCATAGAACCACTCACTACACACCATCTTCACAATACCAATTCTAGAGCAGTTGACTTCTTTCATCACTATTATGTTTTTTTCTGGTCATGGTGCATTTTGTACCAATATTCTTGTATCTTGTCACTGGACTTTCAACCCTCCAACCAATAGGGGGATTCTATGCACTGATGCTGGTATTACTTGGTGGTATCAATATTGGTATGGCACAATTATTGATGTATAAAGACCTAGAAAATAGAGAAGCTAGTGCCAAATTATCACAAAAATATGTCTACAGAAATATGTATAGCGTTATATGAATGTTGATAATCATCCTGGCTTCTGGGGATTCAGCAACAAACCAAGGTAAGCAGCTGTATTATATTATTATACTATTTCTGTCTAAAATTTTACCTCTACTAGCCAAGGAGATAGTTGAAGTCCCTGTAACCAGTCATTTTCATAAGATCCTATGGTAGTTCATAGTGCCCCTGTTTGGCATCTACTTGCATCAGGTGTACAATACAATATTTAGTTTTGTCATGCCAGCCTGAGTGGGCAGTATGGGGACAACCAACAAATTGAATCTCCACTAGCACCCCTACCTCAATCTTTCTTCTAGACTCAGATACTACAAGTCTCTGTAGTAATCTCTAGGCTTCTATCTTCACTGGCATGCTGGCACACTCATGATCATGCCAATGTTGACACTGATACTGAGTATTGGTAAGCAATAACCTGGACTCTGTTGGGTCAGTATTCAAGTCACTAATCATACTGCTACCAGTTTCTTCCAAGTTCAAATCCAGAATTTGGCCCTTTCCTTCAATCTCATCTATTACTATATTTCAACCTTTCAACGATAGCATCATGCTATGATCTGCAACTTACTGGTATGAAGTTATTGTACATATATTACCCACAGTGGCGACCTGTCCTCAACAACTTGGAATGACGAGTATTCGTCATTGACGTCGGTCAAGGGGATACTTGGTGCCATCCAAATTTCAAGGTCCGCTTACTCAACCCTTCGATCTTCCCGTACATTCACTGTCAAGTGATTTACATCCGCCTGAGGTACTCATCCAGGTCATTCTTCCATCTCGCCAGCTCCCCATGAGATTCATCCAACCGTCTCATCTTCCCACCACTATCCACGCCCATCCGTACGAGCCACGCCCTGTACTTGGTCCTCGCAACGCTATGGTTTGTGATGCACCACCATACGATGCCTTGTGTCGAGAATACCTCCGTCCAGGTCTCCTCGCACCCTTCCGCGCAGGATGGCCTCAGACCGAGAAGGCGCATCAGCGTGCGCCACAGCAAACGTGGAAGGTAACGGTACAACGGGGGATCGAGCCCTGCCAGTGTTCACAATCGACACGCTACCTCGAAGTGACCGCGTCATTGACACTTACATAGGATGTCCGTCGCGCTATCTGACACCAACATCCCCAGCGCGTTGTAGTTTCCGTCGATAATCCAGCCTCGGGTGTCTTTCGCCATGAAGGCGGCGACTTTTTCTTTGAAGGCATCTGCCTCTAGTCGTTGCCAGCCCGGCTTCCAGGCGAGTTCATCGAGGGAGATGTGAGGCAGGTTCAACTTGGCGGAAAGGGAGGCGCCAAGCGTTGTCTACATTGTACATGTACCGTATCTGAAACTCCAAACGTGGTTTGCGACTCACCTTGCCCGTCCCTACAGCACACCCTCCGTGGCGACTGAAACATAGAAAGTGCATTTGGAACTGACATACCGCTGTTTCCCACCACTTGTATTCTGAAATTTCCATTGCCGTCACCGAGGAGAGGGAGAGGTGCGATGGATAGTGGCATGATCGTCGAAAGCAAGGGGTATATTGGAGAAGTCAAACAAGCGGAGGAGTTCCCAAGGACATATAACTTCCTTCAAGGCAGTGCATTACGGATGACTCATTACCAGTGGAGCGTATCACGGAACCGCAAGGTCACTAAAGTAACCCCAGTTGGCAATTTTTTGATGCCTCCGCTCCTTTCAAAATAATTAGATCATTAGCAGGATGGATACTACGTACACAGTCCGAATCGCCTACGAAGTTATGAGACCTCCTCCATATCATCATCATCGTCTTCCTCGTCGTAATCCTCCATAACCACATCACCATTCGAGCCTGAGCTTGGTCCAGGAACGTTTTCTGCTTTCACCTAGGGAGTGAACGATTCGACTCAGAATCGGAAGTTTGTAGTATTATGACACTCACCCCTTCCCTAGCGAATATCTCCGATAGCTCCCACATGCCATTGTATTCTCCACTACGGTGAAGTATACCGATCTCGTTGAGCACCTCCTTGAGGTAAACTTCAGGTTGCTGAGTCCGCTCCCTGAGAGGCTTAAAGCTCCAACGGGGCTGCTCACGGAAAAGCTGGAACAACAAATCCAGCAATTGATTCCGCGGCAAACGAGCCATGCGCTCAAAGGTACCCTTGACAGGTTTTGGTTTGGTTTTCTGAGAAAGATCCGTGAATCGACACTGTGAACAAGAGAACGGATACCAACAATCATATCCGCGAAGGACCCAGTTGCGACGCCACTACTCAATCGGTTGATTCCACCACGGCCACCACTGAGACCCGCTTCTTCAATCATCCGAATTTGCCTTCGTGGCGTGTTGTATGCGCGACTTCTCTCCCGCATCTGTCGCCTGTATGATTCGTTGAATAGTGGCCGTAGACTGCACTCATGTTTGATACGACCGGTCAAAATGGTGGTCCGTGCACGGGAGTTGTATGTATGTGCTGCGGCTGTCCCGGAAGGAGGCGGAACGGGGTCTTTTGGGCGTTCGGCGACGACGAGTTGGTTTTCCACCGCTTCGTTGACCATCTCCAACTCGTATCTGTCCACATGGATGCCATTCTCTCCGGCTGGTATGTATGCGGCGTCTGGAGGGAATGACGGCAACTCGGGTGCGCGAGGAGTTGGATCGTTCGGGTCGGGTGGTAGGAAGAGGAATATGCGAGGCGAACGCCCAGAGGGACTGACTGCGTTTTGATAGATGCGTATCGTAGCCAAATGAACGTCCTCCTTGTCGATGTTGGCCCACCGGGCCATCAAGTGTTTGGGGATCTTTAAAAATGAGCGTAAGACGTGCGTGAAGCGAACGAATCGCCCTTCTGACTTCTAGGTTGACTGAACGGTGTGATGCTCACCTTGACAAGCCAAACTCTCCCATTACCTCTGTCGAGCATCAACTCCTCATCAGGGTCTGGTTGTGAATCCTCCTCATTAGCTGTCTCTGGTTCGAATCGCTTCTTGTCGTCCTCAACGGCCAGATCGTCCATGGTGTTGCACCAGGGTAATGGCCCGGGTGAGAGTTGCGCGTTGTTTGGCTCGTAAACAACCCCTCTCTCGTCCACACGCGTCGAATGGATAAATTCAACGGACTCACGTCGCACATCGACTTTGACGCACCGTACGACGTACAAGGCCACAGAGCAATCTACGGTTCCGTCTGTCTCTGCTCTCTTACTTCCGTCGTCGATTGAGCACCATCCCCAGATCACCTCCTGCGCGTCCAAAAGACGTCCCCTGACACGTCGAGCGTAACCGTTCCACCTTGCCTCGTCTTCTATGCCGCTCGCAACATCCTCTTTCCGTCCTTCATCGTCGGACAAATCCCCGACTTGCTCAACGTTCTCTCCACTATCGAGACGTTCCGCCGATTCGCCGTGCTCAAGTGCGACGAGGCGCTCGAATGGCAGACATTTTACGAACGCGCGCAGAGCGAGGGGCATGAAGAAGACGTGAGGTTGCTCACAACGCCTGAAGTCTGTACCCTACGGCGTTTCGTAGACCTCAAGGACGCGCAGCGGAGCGAGTACATCATGTTGGTTCGAAGATTGATTCAACTCGTGAGTTCTCCTCACGGACATGTTTACCGTCCTGGATGACGATTGTGATTTAGTACTTGCATCACTTGTGGCCTGCACCTGAATCGTGTCTCTTCCTCAAGACGCTGAACGACATCTTCCCCGGGTCGCTTCAGGGAATCGACGCCATCAAGGAGTCCGAGTACCTCTTCCACGCCGATCTTTCGGAAGACGAGAAGGAGTACTTCAAACAATTCAGAACAGAATGCGGCAAGTGGTTGCACACGGTCGTCGACTGGATGACGAAGCGAAAGGAGACGTATCGAAAGGAGGGGTATGCCACGGTCCTCAGCTTGTACTGTCCATCGTTGGTGATTGATTCCCTCATCTTAGGCTGTCTGAAGAAGACATCGAGGCGAGCTTCATAGACGATTTTGATCATGCATTCCCGCCGCCCTGCAAGCCACAGGAATTGGCACGCGGTGTCCAGACATACATGACTAAGGTCGAGGATATGGTTCGAACACTTGAAGAATGGTTCCCTCCGTCCAATTAATACACAACGCGTGTCGCAGTCTCGCCATTGTAGCGCTCAATGGCGAGCATATATCAACTAGGTGCACGTTGCTCAATCTCGATCCATGGACCTTCACCGTAACTGTCAATCTCGGCGCAGCTCTTTACATTAACTGAAACTTCCTGACGCCTTGTGCACGTATCGTTTGGGCCCACGATAACACATACACCCTTGTGTCTACGTAAGGTGGGTGTCACCTAGTGGTGACTGGAACACACCTCTTACGAAGTTCCGCAAAGATTGTAATTATTCGATTGTATGAGTGTAATATCAACTCTCACTTTGGAGCTATTGCCTTGTCTTTTCGTGAGACTAGGAAGAGAACAAAGTCATCATAACTAGGACACTCAAAACGTTTTCCTTCCCTCGAACTCCACAGCTTGGCATCTTCTTGACTTATTCAGCCTTCTTAGCTGATTGCGAGTGGAATGTCTCTTCAGATCCGTTCTTAATAACAGAAATCCCTATCGTCTGCACGCGTTATTGAATTACATCACACCATTGGAACCCTAGAACACTTTCGCCAGGTAGGGTAACCTAGAAAATCGCGCGGATAGACTCGGAATGCTGTAGTTGTTTGTTAGTACTACAGCATTTATGTAAGTTGGTGAATCACTTAAATCCGCAGACAACGTACATATACTAATTACTCTCAACTAATATTTCTGTTCTTGTTAGTGGGAACCTCGCTGGGAGTTCGGCAATACTGACAGGGCCTCAGACAATAGATATTGAACACTGCATCAGCTTGGTCCAGGACCTACCATCGCAGCGCATCGAATATATAGCTGTGCTAGAGCAGGGAGTATCCGCTTGCCTTTCATGTTCGGGACACAACACTGATAATACTCCCGGGAGTGATTAATTTATCACGGCCTGGATGTTCCTGACACGTCTATCAGAAACCTGAGGCCTGAGGTATGAAGGAATGGAACCCCATCCTCTGTTCTAGCTTCTACCGCTCCTCTTATCGCCGAGATTGTCACAAGTACCACAAAGCCCTATTCACGCGGGACCCATCGATGGTATTCGTATAGGCCCTATGTGATGATCACTCAAACGTCCGACTGATAACGTTAGAACATATAGTGGAGCTCTCGGTTCGTTGTTTAGTACACGCTGGTGCTCCAAAAGTCACAGATAAAGTTTAAAGTCTCAGGGCCAATGAAACCTCATTGGTACATTATGGATACCTTGCTTGGGCATTGTGAGGGCGACGTTGAACTCTTCACAGCATTTTTCTCAGGATGCTATCCAATGCTACTGAGGCCCAGGCCAGTGGACGGCTATCGGAGGCACATTCAGACGCCTCTGAGTGGCGTTATGTGGAGCCCAATGAGCGCGGTCCTGTTGTCATACTCTACGAGGCCCGATGTGATTACTGCTCAAGGTAATAGCATCACCCATTGTCTTACCCACTCGCTTAAAACCTTTTCTGCGTCTTCGGTAATGATAGAAATGGTCTTCGTCAGACGTAGGAGGTTAATTAAACGCGGTTATTGTCGTCCGTGAAATGGCCTGGATCCTGATGAGGGACTGTCCACCGCTCAAGCGTTCATCCTTGTTAGTGGAATTATATTGAACCCTAATATTTCCTGAAAACCGAGTCACGGAGAATCTGGCACCAAGACTAACCAAAAATGCTGTTAATTGTAGGCCGATGCGATGGGAAAGCCCCTGCTGATGTGTGACGAAACCTGGCGAGCCATGGTTTTTCCACTGACGAGCTTGCGATGGACATCCAGGCAATTCGTCAAGGTATAAATACGGCTTACCTCGCAGCATTGTCGATCCAACACAACTTTCCTCACCGATCACAATCGCCTTCTACTACCTCATCATGTTTTT
>JBBPUM010000192.1:0-24252 GCA_038094695.1 Chiua aff. virens
CTTTGCCGTCTTCTCTCCTCGAGATCCGAACAACCCGTCCCCACTGTCATATTCGCCAAGATCTCTCCCTCTTTACCTCGTCTACAGCATGTCATACCTCTTCCCGATCTTTTCTCTCTTGCAAATCGACCCGCTCAGTGGCGTCACACGTATCGCTTCTTGTTCTCTCCCGCGATTGGCTCCACGACAATCCTGCTGCGATCAACACTCTCTTTTCGTCCGTTTGACTGCTTTTCGTGTGACAGATAGGAGCCCGATACACGCAGATCGCCTCTTCCCCATATTCAATAAATCCAAATGCCACTGGTCCGTCTCTCGCGATCTATCGCGTACGCGCCTCGTCGCCGCCTCAACTAGCATCGCCATTCGGCAGTGCTATTACCTTCCACCCAACGATCTCTCTCCCCTCATTTACGACAACACCAGCATCGACCGAGAACTCCATGATCACGTGCAAGGGGAACACCTGCTGTGCGCGCTTACGCTCAATTTTATCTTGGCCCGTCACGTCGTCACATGCTTCTCTCGGCCATCATATCATTTGCTTTCATTCAGTGACATTGAGCCTCCTTGGAGACGTGATGCTAAAGCCTACCCACTTGCCAATGAAACTCGCCGTCATTGGGCCACCATCTCAACGCGCGTCCATGTACACGTCTTACAGCTGCAACCTTCAAAGCGTTACCTCCCTCATTTTTCACTCCTCTTCTAGCTCACCACGCGCATATGTAGAATTCCACTGCGTATTCGCCGGACCTAGGCCAATCCGATCGAGACGGTCCATATTCAGTCCACTTACAAATCACGGTCACCATAGCTCCCGGAGATGAATTCTCTATCACTTCATGAGATGGCTACCCCCAACACCGAGATTTTAACAGCTCTCAAAATGCGCGGAAACAATGCGGACCAGAATCCGATCCGTCTTCGAAATCGAACGTTCATCACGTCAAGGCCCAGCAAGTCACCGCATTGGAGAACCATCCAATATGAACAGAAAAAGAGACTCGTCTCGAGATGGGATTGTCCCTGTCTCATTGAAACGCGTTCCTTGCACCGCTCTCATCCTGCCCCGACTTGCACGCGATTTCATCTATGTCGGTCGGTCAACGTCCGCCATCAACATTGACATCGTATCATGTCGCCGGCGGTGAAGGAGGCGCTTCGTCCGACCAGTTGAGTTGTCTGTTCCTGTGCGATGATCGCATGGGTGATCCCCCTGGTCTCGTTACGCGCCCATCCTATCGTCGGTGCGACTCGTGCGCATGTTGTGATTGGATGGCAACCTTCGAGGTGGTCGGTGCGGGGGCTACGGCCGACGAGTGGGCGGGAGATCTTGGCCGCCGACGCATGGTGCACCACCATGCTGTGTGGTATGCTCACCCTTGACGACGGTATCGGCAGTCTGCCAATATGTGAGATGTGACTTATTCTGTATTTTCGCCACTCACCAGGGGACGTGCCTGGAGCCCAGAGCCATGGTACTACAAAAATCTGAGGTGTGTGCAGTAAGACGAACAACTCTGGAATGGAGGCAACGACACGCATGTACCTGTGCACTGACCCCTGCAATGCGACCATGCCGTAGCACGTCAAGCGAACAAGTCGTTTCGGAAATGGAGCAACCCTTGATATTTGTCTTGTTCGTCATACACACACATGACTCAGGCTTGCGCCTTCAGAGTTGTCCCTCAACGTCATCTTCCCGTCCATTTTAGAGTCATCTTCTCATCACACGACAACGAGACTCGCCTTTTAAAGCATACGCACCCAGATTAGACAAGAGTCTAAACAAAAAGGAGAAAAGGTACTTGCCGTAAGTGGAAAGAAGGAGGCGCGCCTGCCCGCCTTTTTGTGTTAGTTTGCCCCAGTTGGACGACCATGACGCAAGTCCCTTGTCGACCCTGCGACCACGCAGCAGACGCGCCGACGCAAGGCACGTTTGGCGGGCCGTGCGGTACGGACGACCTGCTGAGGCAAACCTTCAGTCCTTACGTGCCCGCTCGTCTGAATCTCACATGTCCTCCTGTTCACACTTTAGACCAAGAAAAAAGATTATCTTCAGGGTTCAGACTAGTAGCGCCCGTTGAAAGGAAGTTTCCTAATTATATGTACATGTAAAGCGGAGGAAAATGCATAAAAAGACAAGCGTCGTACTAGTGACCACTAGCACGTCGCCACTCACCCACCACACACCAGCTTGGCACCACTAGCACCGATCGTCGGACACCACCATCAGGTACCTCGCGTCCATGCGCTTCCATTCCTCGCGCCCGCCCGCAGTTACAGTGCCGAACAACCGTCGACGGCTCACTCTGCACGTGTCGTTGGACGTGTATGCGCATGAGTCGGACCCACACTCGTATCCGTGTCCCGTACATACCACCCGCGCGCGCTACTTATCGGGACGCCTCGTTCACGGACCGTACAGAGTGTTTCGGACCACGGTGCCCGCGGACAGCGCAGCGTCGTGTCCGTCTCATGTCCGTATCCCAATCCCACAGTCGGTCCCGGTCCTCCGAATCCGAATCCCAATTCCCCGTCCGGACCGCGACATGGCCAGTACTACCGCCGCCCATAACTCGCCAGGGGCCGTGCGGAGGAAACGAGCACATGCAATACCGAATATCAAATTGTCACAACATATCACACAGCTGATAGATCTCGAGATGCGATGATAGATCTTGCTTGGTATCTCATCATGGCATCATATCATCATCGATAGGTCCCCCCGTTCGTTGAAATCACAACAAGCGCCACGGCCGCATCATGATGTGCGTCAACGCGTTGGAATCCAGACTTGTTTATACCCCGGATGGACGACGGTGCCACGTCGACTGGGGACGCCGCTGGACGCTGGCGCGAGCCAGGAACGCCGATATCATTACTGTCCCGGTCGAGGCACACCTGACCAAGTCCTATTTGACCTCCATCAAGCACACTTTGTCCGCAAGTGATGTGTTCCGGTCGCAAGAAGCGCCATCTGCATCATTCGTGATGATCTATGTGCGTAACATACTGCGCACTTGTCCCATAGGAACGTCTCGCAGTAATGGAAACAGCGCAGTATCGCGAACGCGACGACGCGGGGTTCAAGTAAAGAACCCGGGCGCTTGTCCAAGTAGGACCACACAGGATCGAGAACCGACTCCATTGGTACTCATCCTCGCCTTCACCCCCAGTAGGTGACACCACAAGTTCGCACTAGAAGACAGCGATGTCACGTTCATGATGGTCTCTCGTTTCCCCATGGGTCAATGTCACGTCGCTGTGGACGTGTGCACCGTACCTGCTCCGCTGCATACTTGCAGCGTAGGGATGTCTCGCATCTCCGTGACGCGAGCACGAGGAGGCTATGTCAGTGGGTAGAAACTTGATCCAGGACTGGGCCACGACAGGCAATGCTATGTCTGTCAAAACACGATCGGATTTGCGCCATCCATCGACCTCGTACACCGAAACTTTGGCAACGTGCTGCGGGTTGGAACGGGACAGCATTTGTCGTCGTTTTCGCCAGTGTCTGGAGGAAGTTGAGAACGCAGAGAATGTAGCACTGGTTTGTGCGCGAAGGTACTTGTATAAGTATGAAAGCGTCCGAGAGCCTGCTGGGCACCGCGACATGCGACATCGTGCTGTGTCTGTCAAACAACTATTCATCCTGATCTTCCCCGCATTCAAATTTCCAATCTTCTGCAAAGGCGGCTCCAGGCTGCCATCATCTAGAGCTCTGTTAGAAGCACAGAATATCTTGCAAAATATCCTCGTACCCTAATCGCCCGTATTGTGAAGGAACAGGGTAACCCCGTGCGAAAATATGAGATGTGCCCCAAGTGCAACCCGAATCTCCCACCCACCTAACGACCGTCACGGTCTCCGCCGTGACACATTTCCTGGCACCGACATCTCCAAGGACGACGATCAACTTCTGTCTGTGTCCCCGAAGTCGACGTGCAGTTGTCTAGGCCCCTGGTAGTGCGTATGGGCGCTCGTTGTCGAGAACGCTCCAGGGTCCGACTCTACGCTATCCTGAATCTCCGAATCTGGTTCCGGCGGCCCCTGAACGCCTGAAGAGTTGTCACCACTAGTGGTAGCGTGACGTGCGACCCGACCGCGCCTGGCTTCATATCAGCAAGGGTATGGGTATTCAATTGGTGCCTGTTGAGTTGTTATTGCGCAGTCAAAGATGATGCTAATCCATCTCGGACGAGCTGACACGCTGCGTAGGCACGGTTCTGCCTTTGTGAAATGATGTACGGTGTCGTCGTGCGATCTTGGACGGGAGCTTAGGGCACGCTGTGTAGTGATCCCGACTCCCTGCGCTGGGTCGACTGCAACATGTCGTCGCTCACTGCCCCTAGACATATTGGTCTCGCGTGCTCAATAATCATCAAAAGCGCCATGGAATCACGTCTAGAACGTGAGCACGCAACTCAATTGCTGTTCCTTTAGTCCATATTAACTTTTTTTTGTTTAACCTTTGCACGGGCGTTTGGGTGAACTTTTCGTCCCTGTCATGCTGGACTGGTGGTTGGGTAGTGGAAAGTTATCCCGACGATTTGGTTTATTACTCTTTATCATGGCCGGTCATTTCGACCTGTGGTAGTGATCGCCCGATCACATTACTCATCAACAAGAGCTCATGTTCATTGACAGGTTCCTGATCCTCGGATCCACACCACTACTTATCGTTATGGCGAGCGGCCATCTTGTGGCAGGTCATTTCGGTTTCGCTGAGTCACCTGGCGGCCAAAGCGTAGTCTTGAAGTCAAAGATAGAAGAACACCAGCCACGACTGCGTTCAGGCAACACCGAGTTATGTGCAAACGTATGTTATTTTATTTCCGTTTTCAGTCCACAGCCGTGCTCTCAACGAGAGCCCGTATATAACAGCCATAGTCTGACATAAACCCAGAAAAGGCGGCATAATACTTACCTGCCTGATACACAAGGACACACTCGGTAGCCAATGAAGAAGCTAATTTGTCCCTCTCGGTCTCCAATTATTTAGCGTGCCAAGCAATCCCGACATGGTTCGCGTCAGAACCCTGATCTTTCATTGGTTTAGGATGATCCCTTGCGTTTACAACGTAAGATTTCTGTCGCTCAATTTGCTCTTTGAATGAGACATGTTTGATGAACTTGTGTCTTTAAGTAATTGCCCATGGGATGTATCTTAATCACCGGAATCCTATACCGCCCATATCTTGGATCGATTTCGTCGGACCGTTTGAACTTTGCGGCGACACAAAGATGCTATTAAACACTTATGACCTAGATGGAACACTGTGATATAACCATTCTGCAGCTATCTGCAACACAAATATAAATGGTAATGAACACGTCACGACACCCACCGTCCGAGGGCTGATTGCGTTCACCCTCGAATAGTAAACTGGCTCATCCGTCTGCCACGTATATGCTCGTAGCTGGACGCCGCCGCCACTCCATTCGATCGCGTCGGCGAACCAGGAACACGATACCCCGTTCTCCAGAATCTCCATACCTTCATTTCGCATCGTGGTAGGGCAATCTGGGGTCACTTACGTGACGCGGTCAAATGAGGTGACATTGCCCGCCGCTGGTGGGAGTTCTCCGGAGTCTGTTATCTTTGAATTTGCAGCGCTAAAACATCCCGCGGAGACCGATAATGAAGCCTTAAACGCATCGACGCTTGCTACGCGAAGCTGTATAAATCTGAACATATGTGATCGGGGCGCGGACGGCGTTCAACATTGACGAGCATTCGGGAGAATACTCGAGTACTTACCATTGACAAATCATACCAACAATGGTCCAAGAGGATCAACTCGATCGTGCACCCATCTGGCGATTATCCCTGTCACTTGTGGGTTCCCTGCCTCGAACGTGTTTCGCTGTACGTTTGATCTCACATTGCGTTGTGACCCCTACCAATTACTTTCGGTCACAAAACATTTAACGTAGGTGGGTAAAATACCACAGCATGGATCCTACAAAAGATCAGCTTAGCAAGGTATGACGTTATATGGATCCGGTGACTTCTCTATTCATCAAACGCTGCTGGACGCAAATTTCCACTCACAGGGTCACTGAAATCTTTCAAGCTCCTATCACCGCGGGCCTCGCTTACGCCTTTCGCGCACTGCGCACTCAGATAATCCGTCGGCTTACTGTTTTGGAGACGCTTCGCACTGTCTAAATGAAAACTTCTTCGAGCGCCTTAGGACCTATTGTGTATCAACGAGCGGGTATAAATTCGATCGTTCGCGACCCATCGACTGCGGTTTCCACCATCCCATTCCGCTGGAAAGATCAATGATGTCTGTCGCCAAAGGGACCGCCCTCATCACCGGATCTGCTCAGGGTCTCGGACGTGCGATCGCACTTCGCCTTGCAAACGATGGATTCGACATCGCCTTGAACGACGTCACGTCCAAATGTGATGAACTGCACGCCGTAGCGGACGAAATCGAGAAGATGGGACGAAGAACATTACTTGTTCCGGCAGACGTGAGTGTGGATGAGGAAGTGAAACGAATGGTGCAAGATATCGTGGCGGAACTCGGGGGTCTGGATGTTGTGAGTGTCCACCATCATTGACTGCTGCGAGTTTTTGAATCACGTAGCTGGTAGCAAACGCCGGGGTTTTCGGAGTGACGCCATTGATCTTCAGTAGGCCCTGCTTACCTCTTAAAGCTTCAAGTTGGATAATGTTTTGTAGCCGAAGTGGAGGAGTGGGAGAGGGTAATGGCTGTCAATGCGCGCGGAACCTTTCTATGCTACAAGTATGCAGCACTGCAGATGATCAAGCAAGGTCGTGGAGGATGCATTATTGGGGCCAGCTCTATCTCGGGAAAGCTAGGGAAATCCTTACTGAGCGCGTATAGTGCCAGCAAATTCGCTATCAGAGGTCTTACACAAACAGCAGGTAAGATGAGTCCGAATGACAAACCTTGTTCGTCTTTTCATTGAGCTTTTTGATCTAATTAGCGATGGAACTTGGCCCATACAACATTACGGTGAACTCCTATGCTCCTGGTGCTATCAGGACACCAATGGGTGAGTGTCAGCGGACTGCCGCGTCCTAGTAATGGCTCGAAAAAAAAACATTGGGGCAGCTGTTGACATTTTCGATGGAACTGGAGAGTTCGGGGAGGCGGATCCTGAAATGATCAACTTGTGGAAAAATGTGAGTTATTATTGGGGCCATACTTCTCAACATGGGATTTCATTTTCCACTGCCCGTGATAGCGCGCAGCCACGAGAGCCCTGAAGTATGACGGTCAGCCAGAGGATATCGCAAGTGTTGTTGGTTACCTCGCTTCAAAAGAAGCACATTTCATCACTGGCAAGTATCAGTTTGTTTCATCTGTTGACTTACTCTTCCTGTTCATCAGGACAAAGCGTGAGTTTCTATTTGTTCTTCTGAAATAAATCGTCGCGAAATGATTTTAACACAGATCACCGTTGATGGAGGGATCGTCCTGTCGTGATTTGATAATATGCCAGCCGAACTGGATTTTAAGGGGATGATACATTACACCTGTAAGACTCGAGGTTGAACGTGTACACTTGTAACTGTCCGTAAACAACTGCTTGAGCTGTGTGAAGTGGTATTCCTTTTTTGGAAGAGGCCGCACAAGTTCGAACATGTTTGAACAGCCTTAGGACCTAAGGACCTTCAATGACAAGGCTAATGTGACTGTCCCATTTGCGCAACAGATTCCGCCGAGTCGAAGGTGGACAAGCCTATGAATTGGTAAGGTGCGTGAACAGTCTGCACTTCCTCGCGATGAGTACGCCTAAGCAAACCGACATGTATAGCGCACCTCCCAAGGTCTGCACCAGTTCGACTAAATCGGATATTACTTTCCCATCGCAAAAGCGTCATGATGGATGTTTCGGTGCCTTTGGGAATCAGGTCCCCTTCAATCGCGATATAAGACGTCGGTATGTTTGTCCCAAGATTTTTATCCCACTCACATGTCTATCGCCCTCATCACTGGATCCGCCCAAGGCATCGGGCGTGGTATTGCACTCCGTCTTGCAAAGGATGGTTTTGATATCGCTCTGAACGATCTCCCGTCTAAGCGTGATCAATTACGGGCTGTGGCAGCCAACATCGAGAGGATTGGTAGACGAACACTGCTAGTCCCAGGAGACGTCTCTGCCGAGAAGGACGTTAAGGGAATGGTACAAGACGTTTCCAAGGAGCTTGGGGGCTTGGATGTCGTGAGCATTCAATTTCCGTGCTGCATTTTCATCCACATATCCCCCTGTAGATGATAGCGAACGCGGGCACAACTCGTGTCGCATCTTTGCTCTGCAGTAAGCAAAGACCCGTGATCGATGTAGTATTCCACGCGGGTGACATGATAGCGTTTTGTAGCCTCAGTAGACGACTGGAATCGCGTCATGGCCGTTAATGCGCGTGGCCCCTTCCTGTGCTATAAATATGCAGCAGAACAGATGATCGCGCAGGGCCGTGGAGGCCGCATCATTGGCATAAGCTCTATACTTGGAAAGATGGGGGCACCTTTGTTTTCCGCATATAGCGCCAGCAAATTCGCTGTGAGGGGTCTTACACACACTGCTGGTCTGTCGTCCCTTTGTCGTTTTGCATACAACTGGGCTCTCATGATTAAACAGCACTAGAGCTTGGTCGTCACAAGATTACAGTGAACTGTTGTGCTCCTGGTGCTATAGAGACACCCATATGTAAGCGTTAACGAGATATCTGACCCTGGAATGAGACAAAATAGAGGTTGTAGACGACCATCTCAATGATGCCCCTGCATGTGATTCGGAAATGCTTAAGGAGCTCATGGACGTAAGTAGTAGCATTTCCCGCTTCTGATACGCTAGTTGTGTTCTCACGAGCTATAGGGTGTGCTCAAGAACAAGGGCCAACCCGAGGACGTCGCAAGCTTGGTTAGTTACCTAGCGTCAAAGGAGGCGCACTTTATAACTGGTAAGTATAGCTATGCTGTCATCTTTGAGGTCTGTGTGTTCACGCTCTTCGGATGCCAGGACAAAGTGTAAGTTCCCAACTATGTTGATCTATTCAGGTCCAAAAATAGGCTGAATGTACTTGGCAGTTCACTTGTGACGGAGGAATTGTTCTTTCTTGATATGAAATCTGATTTGGAACGAGTGTATCAGTTTATTTGTCCATTTGTAAGCGAGCGTTTTGATCTCGTCGATGTGTTCCGGGATAATCAATATACCCGTCGTACGATGACAGCTAATTAAATTAGTTACCCGAGTCAAGACGCCCCTCGAAGCTTGGTGCTTTATAACCCCGTAAGCTGTGGAAAAAAAGGGGATCTGACTCTTGCATTTAAATTTCAAAACCATATGTCCGTTGTCAAGAAAGGTGTTGCTCTCATCACCGGGTCCGCCCAAGGAATTGGGCGTGGCATCGCACTCCGTCTTGCAAAGGATGGTTTTGATATCGCTCTCAATGACCTCACGTCGAAAATCGACCAATTACATGCGGTAGCAAGTGACATTGAACGAATCGGCGGAAAAACATTGATAGTTCCTGGAGATGTCTCCATCGAGGAAGACGTCAAACGAATGGTGCAAGATGCTTCTAAGGAATTCGAGGGTCTGGACGTGGTGAGTAATGATTATCCATTGCATCAAATTGATTCGATATGTCGCTGAATACACACCCTCAAAGATGGTAGCGAACGCAGGCATTCCTTTCATCAAGTCATTGGCTACCAGTAAGTCGTTCTCCAAATCTGCTGAGACCTACCTTGAGAGACTACGTGATGAAGCTTCAGCAGATGACTGGGACCGAGTCATGGCCATCAACGCTCGTGGGCCGTTCTTGTGCTACAAGTATGCAGCACAACAAATGATCCAGCAAGGGCGTGGTGGGCGCATTATCGGTGCGAGCTCTATAAGTGGAAAGAAAGGAATCATGGCGCTTGGGGCATATAGTGCCAGTAAGTTCGCTGTTAGAGGTCTTACACACACTGCCGGTAAAAGCTTCTCCTTTTTCTGTTGAACGGACGTTTACGATCAAGTCAGCACTGGAACTTGGTCGACATGGCATTACGGTTAACTGTTACGCTCCTGGGCCGATTGAGACGCCTATAAGTACGGCCTTGTACGATTCCTTATGCCAAGCGGCTGAATATAGGCAACAGGCACCGCACTCAACGACATTCCGGAATCTGATTTGGGACTCTTCGAGGAGCTTCGGGACGTAAGTGATCTCATTCTACTTCTGACTCTGCGACTTTACTCTCGTGTTAATCGTAGCTCATTGGTACGCGAGCCCAGGTCATCAAGCGCCTGGGCCAACCCGAAGATATTGCAAGCCTTGTTAGCTACCTGGCCTCGAAGGAGGCTCACTTCATAACTGGTGAGTAGGAACATTCTGTCTTGCTTCATCAGCTTGGGGTTCACCTGTTCGGTCATACTAGGGCAAACTGTAAGCTCCCCACCTCTCATGTTTTAAGTGGTATGCTGAATGACCTCGACATGCAGTTTACTGTCGATGGTGGGATTGTACTTTCTTGATCCTGATTAATGAGTAGAATTTATCGGTCATACTTTGCTGTTGCGTGTTCTTTTTGGTTGATGTTTCCCACTGAAACCGTCTGGATGCTACAAACACAGAACCGCTCGATGTATGGATCAAAAGAGTGAAACAGAACAGAATCTGATGCAGAATGCTCCAATGCTCACGTAAAGTCAGCCGAGTAAACTAATTGAATTGAATACGTTAATGAAAGGTGCATTCAGGAATGACTTGGTCAGTTTGGAATCAGACTTCGCAGCACCTGGTCGGTTGAGTGTAGTCAGGCCATCCATACCATACAATACACTTCCAAAGAGATGGGCACACACTGTGCCGCTCTCCATGAAGACCCAGAATCAACGCAGTACTTTGTGTGGGTGATATGATAGCATTTTGCAGCCTCAGTAGATGACTGCCAGTGAGATCGTACTATTATGGATGTCAATCCATGTGGCCCCAATCCTATGCTACAAACATGCAGCAGAACAGATGATCACACAGGGCCATGGAGACCACATCATTGGGATAAGCCCTATACTTGAAAGGAGGGGACTACCCTGGGTTCTCGCATATAGCGCTAGCAGATTCGCTATGAGGGTCTCGGTCGATTCTGTCATTTTTGTTGTTTCCCACGCAAATCATGACTAAACAGCATCAGAGCTTGGTCGTCATTACAGTGAACTGCTGCGTTCCTGGTCCTATACAGACAGTTATATGTAAGTGCTAACAAGATACCCAACCCTGAAATGAGACGAAATAGAGGTTGTAGATGCGTTTCGATGATGTTCCTGAATGTGATTCGGAATTGGTCAAGGAGCTCATGGACATAAGGAATAGCGCTCCCCGCTTCTAATACGCAAGCTGTGTTCTCATAAGCCACAGGGCCTAGCCGTGCGAGTGGTCAAGCACACTGGCAAGAGCCAGCCTGAGGATGTCGCAAGCTTTAAGTTGGTTAGTTACCTAGCATCGAAGAAGCCGCACTTTATAACTGGTAAGTATGCTTTGAGACCTGTGAACTGTTAACCGTTCACACTCTTCGGATACCAGGCCCCAACTTGAAACTGTAAGTTTCCGGTTGTGTTGATCTATTCTAATCCAAAAATAGAATGCTGAATGAACAATTGGCAGTTCACTTATGATGGGGGAATTGTTCCCTCTTGGTATGAAACCTGATTTGGAACGAGTGTATCAATTTAATGACCATATGTGCGCAGGACGTTTTGGTCTCATCAATGTCTCAGGGATAATCAATACGCCCGACTGCTGGTTAGATTAGTTACCTAAGTCGAGACGCCGCTCGAGTACACAGGCACATATGTACCTATCTTGAGCCAGGTGGCTTATAACCCCGTAAGTTGTGAATACAACCTGAAGAATAACTGACATTCGTCCTCTAGCATTTCAACTTCAAAACAACATGTCCGTCGTCAAGAAAGGTGTTGCTCTCATCACTGGATCTGCCCGAGGTATTGGACGTGGTATCGCACTCCGTCTTGCAAAGGATGGTTTTGATATCGCTCTAAACGATCTCACATCTAAACTTGACCAATTGCACGCGGTTGCAAGCGATGTTGAGCGAATTGGCGGAAAAACGCTGATAGTTCCCGGGGATGTCTCCATTGAGGAAGACGTCAAACGAATGGTGCAAGATGCTTCCAAGGAACTCGAGGGTCTGGACGTTGTGAGTAAGATTATCTACTGCATCAAGTTAATTCGATATGTCGCTGAATATACTCCCTCGAAGATGGTGGCAAATGCAGGCATTCCTTTCATCAAATCATTGGCTACCAGTGAGTCGTCCTCCAAATCTGCTGAGACGTATCTTGAAAAAGGTTACGTTATGAAGCTTCAGCAGATGACTGGGACCGAGTCATGACCATCAACGCTCGTGGGCCGTTCTTGTGCTATAAGTATGCAGCACAGCAAATGATCCAACAAGGGCGTGGTGGACGCATTATTGGCGCGAGCTCCATATGTGGAAAGAAAGGAGTTTCGGCGCTTGGTGCATACGGTGCCAGTAAGTTTGCTGTTAGAGGTCTTACACACACTGCCGGTAAAAGCTTCTCCTTTTTCTGTTGGGCGGACGTTCATGATCGAGTCAGCAATGGAACTTGGTCGACATGGCATTACGGTCAACTGTTACGCTCCTGGACCGATCGAGACACCTATAAGTACGTGCCGGCACGATCCCTGATGGGCCAACCAGCTGAACATATATGGCTATAGACACTGCACTCAACGACATTCCTGAATCCGATTTGGGATTACTCGAGGAGTCTCTGAACGTAAGTGATCTCATTTCACTTCTCACCCCGTGACTCTACTCTCGTGTGAATCGCAGCTCGCTGGCACGGGAGCCCAGGTCATCAAGCACCTGGGCCAGCCCGAAGATGTCGCAAGCCTGGTTAGCTACCTAGCCTCAAAGGAGGCTCACTTCATAACCGGTGAGTATGAACATTCCGTCTTCCCTTATCAGCCTAAAGTTCACCTACTCCTCTGGTCTACCAGGACAAACTGTAAGCTCCCCGCTCTTCATGGTCAAAGTGGTATGCTAAATGAACTCGACAGTTTACTGTCGACGGTGGAATTGCATTTTCTTGATCTTGATGAGCAAATAGAATTTATGGATCATACTGTACTGTTGCGTGCTCTCTTTGGTCGGCGTTTCCCACTGAAACCATTCGGATACCACGAACACAAAACCACCGCCTGTATGATCAAAGGAGTCAAGCAGAATAGAATTTGACACAGAACGCTGTTATGGTGGTTTATAGTCAACCGAGTGGATTGATTGAATCGAATAATGAGTATTGCAAAGGCTGGCTCGTCCTATCGTTCAGTACTTTTGCCACGTGGATATCTCCATGGGTAGCTCAAGATCATGAAGTGTGATGAAATGCGTGTATTTCCGCTCAGATATATTTCCGCTCAGATATCCTCACAGCTAGTGAGTTTTACATTGCTTGGATTCGAATCAAGTTAGAACAAGTCCTCCATCGGCGGCAAACTAAGGTGGTTTAGTGCATATCTCGAAATGATACAGCCGGAAGGTATAACTTACGGTTTGTCCTGGTATGATGGAGAGTCACCGGAATACAATAGTTGAACAGCTCAAGAATAGTCATGCTTACCCGTTATAAAGCGTGATTCCTTGGAGGCGAGGTAACTAACCAGGCCTGCGATATCTTCTGGCTGACCGTCATCTTTGATTGCCCGAGTGTCCAAGCTCTAAGCGCAGTTATAAAACATTATGAGTATACAATCGTGGGACTACGAATATGGGTTGGGAGCACTCACGTCTAAGAACGACTTGGCCAGTTCTGAATCAGACTTCACAGCACTCGGTTGGTTGAGCATAGTCGAATCGCCCCCCATCAAACGCTGCACTTTCTTGTCATTTGTCTGTGCTGATTGTGGTTTAGCTTAGCTTTGCGATTGGATATCAAGGTGACGCCTACACATTTCGGTAATGATAGTTCCAGGGGCGTAGCAATTCACAGTGATATTGTACCGACCAAGTTCCTGCGCTAATACAACAATTAAAAGCTCAGCTGGAAATAACAAAATAATCATAAAAAGATCCTTGCCAGCACTGTGAGTAAGACCTCTTATAGCGAACTTGCTAGCACAATATGCGGCATGGAAGGGTTGTCCCCTCAGGCCTTGTATGGAACTTGCTCCGATAATGCGCCCTCCACGACCTTGCTTGATCATCTGTTGTGCTGCATATTTATAGCACAAGAATGGGCCACGTGCGTTGACCGCCATGACTTGTTCCCAGTCAGCCAATTCAGCTGCAGAGTACCATCGTGTCACTATGGTGAGGGCCGAATGACGCTTTGACATGGCTTACTAGAAACCAAAGTTGCTATTCGAGCAATCCCTGCATTTGCTACCATCTATCGAGAAGGTGTTTGGAATATAAATGAGAAAGCGGGCGGGAGGGTGGTAGACAGCTTACGACGTCCAAACCCCCGAGCGCCTCGACGGTTTCTTGTATCATCCCTTTGACCTCTTCCTCCACGGACACGTCTGCAAGGACCAACAGTGTTTTTCGGCCGAGCTTCTCGATCTCGTCCGCTACGGCACGCAGCTCGCTACGTTTGGATAGGACGTCGTTCAAAGCGATGTCGTAACCATCGTTTGCGAGACGAAGCGCAATACCACGCCCAATACCCTGAGCAGATCCGGTGATGAGAGCGACACCTTTGGCAACGGACATGAGAGTAGTATGTGCAGAAACGAATGTTAGAGCCAGAGAGACGCACCTTGCGTCTTATATCAACCCAGACTGTCATCCGGACCGCCAAATTCCGAGTCACGTTCAACTATAACTCGTGGCTCTAGAAATGAACTGATGAAGAGTAAAGAGGTCCCAAAGGAGTCTGGGACCCAGTTGTACTGCTTGTGAAACTGTAATCGATAACAATAGCCCTGCAGAAGCTCTGAATCACGGGAACACCACGTGCATGACTCACCTCCTGGCACGGGGCGTCTTGAAGTTGTAAGTTACCTATGTTTTAGGGATGCTGGCTACGCTATTTCAGTCAACGATAAACGTCGGCGACAGAGTCTATTAAGTAAAGACGTCTGGGATGCAATTTTCGTGAGAATGATAGACCCACTGTTCCGTGCACTTCCTCGTCATTTGCGCACCCTCACTTTGATGGTTCGACCAAGCGGACCATCGTAATGCGCAATTCGACAAAGAGCGTAAAAGGGTTGAAGATGGTGACCTCCGAGGTGGAGGTAGTTGATGTGGCGCAACAAACAAGGCTCGTACCAGAACAAAAGCTACGACCTTTGGTTCATGTATAGCATGAGTCCAGGGGTGTTGATTGAGGATTCGAGACATTTGCCATGGCGGCGCCCGAGTCATTTGAACAGCTGATCACATGCCCATTGTCGCGACTGCGAAAAGAATCCATTGGTGTGTTAATGAGCATCGGAGAAGCAATATGCTCTACAATCGGCTGTTTTTCACTCAGACCAAAGGATTTGATAACTATTCATTTTTGATCGCTTGATTATTAGGTCGCACAAAAACCGTTCTATAGGAGCTTGAGCGTTTGCCACGAATGAAAAATACATAGCGGAGGGTATCTTACCTTCGCGAAGCCGTTTTGAATTAAACTAGAGATGACCCGGAGAAGGAAATTCGAAGTCGGTGGTTTTCATACTCAGCCGAGTGCAATTGAATTGAGAACATTAATAGTGAAGATGGGCGGTCTGCACACGTGCATGGACTTCTTTCAACTTCAACAGATATCCTTACATACAGCCACTCCGGTGAAGTTACATGCATGCATTTAGATCAAGTCAGAACAACACCGCCATCAACAGCAAACTATGCAGAGTTCATTTAGCCTGATATATCAGAATGGTACGATTAAGGAGCGAGAACTCACGGTTTGTCCTGGCGAGATCAAGAAGTGTAAGTAGAACAGTCTGACTCGATAGATTAAGGAATAGTCTTCCTCACCGGTTACAAAACGTGCTTCCTTAGAGGCGAGGTAGCTCACAAGAGCTGCGATATCCTCTGGCTGACCGTCGTCTCTGATTGGTCTTGTTTCTGAACCCTACGAATAACAAGTCAAGACAGGAACTACAAGTGTAAAACAAAAGGGAACACTCACATTCAATAATGATTTGGCCAATTCTGAATCAGATTTTATAGCGCCCGATTGGTTGAGTACACTCGAACCATCCTCCACCAGACGCTGCACTTTCTGGTCGTTTGATTGTGCTAACGACAACTCAGTATCCGTTCCATCCGCGACTTAATACCGAACTAAAGCTTACACATTTCGGTAATGATGGTCCCGGGGGCATAGGAATTTACAGTAATATTGTACCGGCCAAGTTCTTGAGCTAATTTGATGATGAAGCTCAGCCGAGAACAATAGGATGATGAAAGGTATCCTTGCCAGCACTGTGTGTAAGGCCCCTGATGGCGAATTTGCTAGCACAGTATGCAGCATGGAAGGGTGGTCCCCTCAGGCCTTGTATGGAGCTTGCGCCGATAATGCGCCCTCCACGACCTTGTAGGATCATCTGTTGTGCTGCGTATTTGTAGCACAAGAATGCACCACGAGCATTGACGGCCATGATCTGCTCCCAATCGGCTAATTCAGCTGTAGGACACCATCGTATCACCATGATGAAACAGCTGAATGGTATCATGGCTCACTATTAACCAACGTTGCTACTCGAGCGATCCCCGCATTCGCTACCATCTATAGAAAAAGTAGCATTTCGAATGAACACGAGCAAAGGGATGGCACACTTATCGAAGGCTTACGACGTCCAGCCCACCCAGCTCCTTGACGACTTCTTGTACCATTTCTTTGACCTCCTCCTCGACGGACACGTCTGCAGGGACCAGTAGCGCCTTTCTACCGAGTTTCTCAATGTCGACCGCTACGGTACGAAGTTCGTCACGTTTAGACGAGACGTCGTTCAGAGCGACATCATAACCATCGTTTGCGAGACGAAGTGCAATGCCACGCCCAATACCCTGAGCTGATCCAGTGACGAGGGCAGTACCTTTGACGGTGGACATGTGAGTGTTTCAGTATGGGTAGCAATGAACGTCTAGGTCGATGAGAGTCATGAGACACGCTGTGGGGTCTATTACATTATCGGAAGGTTCCGCTGATTCTCAGAGGCTGCAGTCAGAGTCCGGACGCAAATGAAAGTCACTTGATGAAAGTGTGACCGATTAGGAATGCCACTAGGATCGGTTCGCCGTGGAAGATTCCTTTACGTAAGCTTTGTCACGGTCACGCGGTAACTGTGGTCCTTATCTTGTTTAGACTCCAAGACTCCCAGCCTATCAGGCACATCTCAACATTCTCATCGCGAATTTAGCTTTTTCCAGTGTCCACTGTCGCATTTCTCAGATTTCCGACCGCTTTGCGTCATCTCTTCAGGGTTCTTCCATCAACTCGCGCAGGAGCTTGATATCATGATATGGCGACATTCGCTGGTCGGTGCCAAGTTTAAGCGCGAAATCGAAGATTTGACCCAAGTTCGCGTTCGCGCTCTGGCGACTGCCACTGGCAGTGCTCACCGCGACTCTGAAAGAAAATGCTACTTTCGACCACTCTCAGGCTGTTCAGGTCCGCTGCGCATGCCATCATACTACGCGTTGGTTTCCCTCGCGTCACGTTACTGCGAGCGGCGTTGTCCAACATAACTCTTCCCTGGCAGAATCAAAGTATGCTCGTGTGATATAAACCGCAAACCTGGTGGAGGGCGGTCCCCACGAGGACTTCATTCTCCCCTGGGCGACTATGATTGCGTCGGAATCATCCTCGGATTACTCCTCTACCGTCAAGCTCTTCCAAAACTCGTTCTATATCGGAATCAACTTGGAGAATATACTATATGGTGGGCCTCCCAATTGCATCCAAACTCTGTGAGGTGACGCATCACACGTCTTACGCAGGAATCGAGGTGTTTCTCTACTTCAAGACGATGCGGATCCTGTTGGCCTCCGAGGGCGCGCGTAGCAACTTGAAATCCAATATGTTTTATGCCGTGTTCAGCAGCATGATGTTGTTCTTGGTTACCATCTGGGTAGCAACCCAAGCATTTTTTGGCGAACAAATGTGGATCTTAGACGCATCCTATCCAGGAGGGCCTGAGGAATACTACAAGAAATATATTTCTGCGTGGTATATGGACTGTGGGACGACGGCAGTCATTTTGCTGCAGCTTATGACAGATGGTCTCATGGTGAGACACATACGGGCTCGTTTGGATAGATGCTCACTAGTTTGGCCATTTGATACCAGATTTACCGATGTCTGATCATCTGGAACAGCTACCGCATCATCATCATTCCTGGCATTTTATGGCTGGGTTGCCTTGGTAAGCATCTTCTCCGTAATATATTGCATTGTCCTGATGTCACATTCACTAGGCCTGGGAATCATCGTCGACTGGACCACCAGTTCTCCATGGGGCGACTTCTTCACTGGCTTCAGCGCCCAACTCGGCTTTGCATACTACACCATTGCGGTCGTCCTCAACACCACTCTGACATGTATGATCTGTTACCGCATCCTGCAACAGGGCAAGATAAACCAGGAAGAGCTCGGCCAAGAGTACGCTTCCCTATATTTCTCCCTCATCGCGCTCCTCGTCGAGTCCGTGTTCCCGTACACGGTGTCTGGCATTGCGTTCTTGGTCTCCTTGGGGACGGGTAGCTCGACCTCGGTCGCGTTCATTAGTGTGTATTTCCTGATGATGGTACGTGATACATTCGATCTCGGTCCGGGAGAGAGTTGGTTCAACGGACCGGCCCAGTGCGTCTCGCCCCAGATGTTGATTCTCCGTGTGATCACGAAAAGGGCAGTGGAGGACTGCGCGATCAAGCAGCCCAGCTCGACGGTCAAGTTTAGTCCAGAGCTTAGCACGGGGACGATGACACAGACATTCGACACTGTCGGAGGAAGAGTGCATCTGCGAACATTATCGAACGTCTATCTCGGGGACGGCAAAGTGTAGCACACTAGCGGGTGTCAGAAAACGGGGTGCACTGAAACGATGGTTGTGTTGAAGCGAACCCGACGGCTAGTAGAGGATTTTTGTCATGTAAGTGGACACGGCACTGACACTTCAGACCGTCAGTTCCGTTTGTTGTGTGCGCACATGTAATTGAACCGTAGTGAAAGCTAATTGGTAGCCCCAGGTGAAGTGTACCATTACTACCCACACCGAGATCTTGCTTGGTTTATATGTATCTGTTGTTGTAGTTGTTAAATCTCTCATTCGTTAACTAGCGGCACCTAAATGTCTGGATACAGCACGAAAATTGCTCGCGTGTCCTGTCCGCAACATGCTATTATAGCTCCCTTTCCCATCGCGACTTTCTCGCCGTAACGAAGAGCTTCGCTCGTAGCAGGTGGAGCAAGAACACCTTGCTGCGGAACCGTCATGGTAATCCACTCGCCCGTGAAATGGACACGCCAGAAGTTGATCAAAAATCCCCTAGAGTATATTAGAAACTGATCAGAGCAGGAAAAGCAGAGTCGCGATGACGCACATGAAACAGCTGGTTGAGAGTGAAGCTGTTCTCGTAGCGACCGAATGGTCTCATTCAAGCCATCCTCCTTCTGTTGCGCTGCGCGCTGGAGATCAGTGAATTTGCTACGAAGTTCTTGCAGAGATTTCTCGAGGTCATCTATCAGTTGGTCTAAAGAACAAAGCATGAATGTCAGGCACACGATGGAAGGCGATTTCCAGGGAACATACCTGAACGGGCTTGCTGCACACGAAGCTTCTGAATTTCTTCTTCGAGGGTTTCTTTTTCTGACTTCGGGGGTTGGATTTCCTGTTCACGGGGCATCTGTTGATCTAAAGAACGAAGCATGAATGTCAGACACACGATGGAAGGCGATTTTGAGGGAACATGCCTGAACGGGCTTGCTGCACACGAAGCTTCTGGATTTCTTCTTCGAGGGCTTCTTTTTCTGACTTGAGGGGCTGAATTTCCTGTTCACGGGGCATCTATTGTGGTAATGGATCTAATTCATGCACTGAACTTTTGATAAACACTTACACTGTCAAGGTAGGAAGAAGGGAGAACATCAACAAGATTCCAGACGGTGATGGTCCTTTCCGTACTGCAGACCAGGTTGTAACTCCGTGAGATTGCCATGGACCAGACAACACCGGGGTGCTCAAGGACAGGGCCTATTTCTCTACAGGTTGCAGTATCCCAAAATGAGACCGAGAAGCCGTTTGAGGCCACGATAAACGCGCTGTTGTACGCCAGCACAATGCAATTTGGGCTGCTGTTGCCAGAAATGGGCAAGGATGAACGCATTTCCCCCGTTGAGAGGCCAAAGTCCCTGATGATCCCGTCAAAAGACAATGTGAAGAGGTGCTCGTTATCGCCAGCCCAAGCGAGGGATTGGTTCCAAAACGAGTTAACTTGGACCGGAAGGTCGACGATGAGAATGCCATCGCGACTGTCGTAGACGCGCACCGAGGCATGGTTCCCGGTTGCAGTCGCGATATAACGTCCATCCGGCGAGAACTTGGTTGCGATCACATAGTCATCATGTTGCAGATTTAGCAGCCGCTTGCCACTCGGTAATGACCAGACGCAGGTAGTCCAGTCATCCGCGCCTGTCGCTAGGCGCACCCCGTCCGGAGAGATGTCAAGTGCGTTTACGCCAAGTCCGTGTGCGCTAAATTCGACTAACTTGCGGTGACTGTCCGCGTCCCACAATGTCACTTGGCCGCTTTCGGTCCCGCTGACGATCCACTTATTGTCCTGCGACGTCGCAACACTCCAAATGTTGCTTCCGACGTGCATCGGCATCTTCACTTCATTGCCCTTCTCCACTCCCCAGCATCGAATTGTTTGTCGGCCGGCGCTCAGGATACGTCTCCCGTCCGCGAGGAGCGCAATGGATAATATCGTATCCTTCCCGTCAATTTCAATTACTGGCTTGACGCCCTCTGTTACCCCGGGAGTGTCGCTCGATGAAGAGTCAGACTTGGAGGACTCAATGGCGCTAGTCATCCTCAGCCCTTGAACCCTCCGTTGGATCATCAGCATCGCATCCTCCATCGTCAGTTGCGTGTTACGTCGCTTCTGTCGACCCTTGGCTTGTTTCCCTGTCGTCGTTATCCACCCTCAGCACTGTATCATATCCGCGTTCATGTCTTCGCTTACTCACGCGAGCTGTTCTTTGTTTTTTGGCGCGTCTTGGGTGACATGATTGGCTAGGCAGAAGAGCGGGGTCAAGGGTGCGCAGTACTTCGTTTATCAACACCCATCAGTTCACACACATAAATTACTTCGTATTTCCAGCGCTTGTTCCAGCTTGGTATGTCCCTTGTCAACTTGAAGTCACTAGTGCGAGTTGGTAGACAACGAATGGGTGTTAAGCTCCGCATGCAGTCGACGATGTACACCACGCGTGCGGTTTGTCAACGCTTAGTATACGTCATCTCAACATCTCACCAGTGGAGCGTCACGTGCAACTTACAGCAGGTTTATCTCCTTCGATTGCCCCTCGAGATACGTTCGAGACCAATCAATTATGTCCTCGGCAAAGTAACATACAGCTATTTCAGCATGATGCTTTTTTGCCCATGCTTGTGCAAGAATGATGGGACCAACAGTGAGATTGAACCTCATGCACTCGCTTCAGGTTCTCACTTCACGCACCCATCTTGCCTCCAAGGTTGTGAAACACATACCAGAAACAAGACCCCGAGATAACCGCGGGTCTGTTGTTGAGGATATAAAGTAGAATCGCGATGATGATGAAATGCCAACTGTTCACCAGCGTTTTCCACTCACACGTGAAGGGAGTATGTCCATTACCAAGGGTATAGCCCTCATCACAGGATCTGCCCAGGGTATCGGTCGTTCTATTGCCCTTCGCCTCGCAAAAGATGGCTTCGATGTTGCGCTCAACGACATCCAGGCCAAACGGGATCAGTTACATGCTGTAGCAGGTGACATTGAGAAACTCGGTCGAAAATCACTGGTCGTTCCTGGAGACGTGACCGTCGAGGAGGAAGTTAAAGGAATGGTACAAGACACCGCCAGCTGTCTTGGGGCTCTGGATGTCGTGAGTTATCATTCGATCACCGGTGTCGTCCGATTTGTGGCTAAACACCTTGCCCATCTTTCATAGATGGTAGCGAATGCGGGCATTTGCCCCCGCGTTACGCCTTTAGTATCAGGTCAGCCTTCGCTGTTGCAACTACTGATGCCGTAGTGTGATATATTCGCGTTTCACAGTGGAACTAGATGAATGGGAGAAACTCATGGCCGTTAATGCACGCGGCCCCTTCTTGTGCTACAAGTACGCAGCGCAACAGATGATCAAACAAGGGCGTGGAGGGCGCATTATTGGCGCAAGCTCCGTACACGGCAGGAGAGGACAAGCCTTGCTTGCCGCATATAGTGCCAGCAAATTCGCTGTCAGGGGTCTCACTCAGAGTGCTGGTGAGGAATCCATGTTTGACCGTTTGCTCGCGGTTGGCTCAGAGGCCCACGACCTCAATTAGCAATGGAACTTGGCAGGTACAACATCACCGTCAATTCTTACGCTCCTGGTACCATCCAGACGCCACTGAGCAAGTATCATCGTGGCTGCTGATATCACAATGAAACTAAACGAAGGTTCACAGGCAACACACTCAAGGACATCGTACTTTCCGATTCCAAACTCATGGAGATCCTCACCGCTGCCAGTGTGAGCTGACCCGTTTTCATGTCACGATTCTACAGCTATCCTTGTTCTACCCTCAGACCGTATATAAGGGAGTCCTCGAGCATGAGGGCCAGCCAGAGGATATAGCGAGCCTCATTAGTTTCCTCGCCTCAAATGAGGCGCGCATGGTAACTGGTAAGTGTAAATGTACTCGGTCTCTTCCTAAGTTCACCCTACCCACTGGATTTTCCTAGGACAATGCGTACGTCCCCCACTTCTCCATCAGATGAAAACGATGACACTGAACACTTGATACAGTTTACTGTCGATGGAGGCATGATTCTTTCTTGATCCGGGTAATTGAAAGAATATGCTGTGTTCCATTCGTAATATTGTGTGCGACGGACAAAGCTGGTTTCAGCACATTTTTTAGAGTACGAAGCTCGCTAACCCCATATGCCCACTACCGAAGGCACCCAGCAATCGGCTGTTGAGTGAGCGTATGGGTCTGAAGTTTCAGTGGTAAACGTCGAAACCGATACGTTTAAACCCTCACTGTGACCCATGCACGGTACACTGTCGCCGGGCCTTTTTGAACCGTCTTCCATTGTTAATATGAGTAACAAGTATTCATCATCGTCATCTCACATCGAACGGCCACTAAGCACTGGTATCCGGGCGCTTGTCCATCGCAGTAATCCGTCGAGTAATCTGGCTCCTTCAAAACTTGAAGTGTCTCAGTAGTCGAGATCACTATCTAACCAACGGGCGCAAACAAGGAATTTGGTCAAAAAAAAAAAAAACGGTGAGTCTATAGCCAAAACTTCTCGGCCTGTAAAAGATCCTAGCCGTTTGTGTATTTGTCACGAAGTCCGTGCGAAGTCCGTGGATCGTCTCTTTAATGCAGTTCATCTTTTCTGTCTTATCATCGGGTGAAAATGTCAGCAAGGTGCATGTACAGAAAAGCGGGAAGGGAAGGGATACTTAGCTATAGTGAGCGTGTACCCAAAGGAGATGCCATCGAAGTTCTGCTGGGCCGTCAATGAAATCCCATGCCTCTCTGAGGGAAGAATGGAACAACCGGTGCAACCGACAGAAGCGATGATAAACATGATGGATGGTGTTTGTCCAAGTAGGCTATGAAGTCATCAAGTGGAAAAGACAAACACAGTCCAGCTATAATAAATTGAAAGCAACCAAATAATACATGTATAGCGTATATGTCCTAGGTAGCATCTTTTCTGTCAGATCAGCAACAGAGCGAATCATCAACGGAAGAGAAACCACCACGCACAACGATCATTTACCTAAACCTCGCCGCTTGTACCCCACCAGAAACCCTGTGTCCTCCAGAGCAACCAAAGGACAAAGAAACCGCCCACGATATACATTATGATACGTGTCTGGCGGACGCCACCAGAACCAGCGAGACCAAACGCCTGAGCCGCCCGGCGAGAAGAATGGGAAAGTTGAGCAGTGAAGCTGGAGAACGCATTACCCTATATCACAGTCATGTCACACGAAAATCGAAACGTGGCACAGACAAAC